>CACVCL010019074.1:0-114723 GCA_902729485.2 Mus minutoides | reverse complement strand
CGCACAAAACCTGACCCCAGAAGCCCTGCCTAGCCGCAGCATCACCCTGACTCTGGACAACAGCAGGATTTTCAAGATGCGTCCAGCAATGGCCCAGCATCTATGTTGCTCCAGCAAGCAGAAACCTTGAACTAGACCAAAAAATAGTTGTAATGAATATTTGCAGATAAAGCTGTTTTGGGGGAAGGAAAAAAAAAAAGGAAAGGAACGGGGTAAGAACGAAGTGGTGAGAGGTGTGTTGTGGAGAGGGGCAGAACTAGAGACGCAACAGGTAATTGTGAGAGAAAAGGCTGCGACCCGGAAATGCTGAGTAAGGCTGACATACTGGCAAGCAGCAGCCTGGAGCTTGCAGCAGACTCAGTCCTTCCCCCACCCCACTGGTACCCCAAACCGCTGTGCACCCTGGCTCTGGGCAATGATGGGATGTCCGAGATGAAACACGGTTCATTTTCTGCACTGACCTCCTCAAAAGACCTCTAAGGTCCGTGCTGGCCCTGAAGGCCATGTTGATGTCTGTCCCGTGTCCTGGAGGCCACAGTGGCCTGGGTTGCAGTAGAGGGCCATGTTGACGCCCACTGTCTGTACCGTCACTGGCGACCATGCTGAGGTCTGTGGCACATGCTGACACTGCAGACCAGGTGGATGATCACCGTCCATGCTGTGGCCAAAAAATGATGTGGAATTCTGCGATTTGTGCTCCCCCTGACTGTAACCTCAAGGAAGCTTCTTTCACAGAGGTGTTAATGACTGCAGACTCAGGGCTAAGAAAGAGGGACAGAGAAAGCTTCTGTAACAACTCCTACACCCACTCTACCCCCCCACCCCCAAAGTAACAGCCTGGACCGGAAGCTATCAAAGAGGACTCTTAGAAACTGGGATAAGGATGGTTCTGGCGGGGGTGGGGGAATGGGTGGGGGAAGGGCTCCATTTTTTTCCGAGGAGGAGCTGACCAAAAGGAGTTTGACCACACTCCAGTGGATGCACAGGAAGCAAAGATAGACTTGTTTTGCTCTTGAGTTTTTTTCTTCAACTTTTTTGGGGTGGGGAGCTCATGGGGTGGAGGGTAGACCTGGGAGGACTGAGAAGTGAGTTTGATCAAATTGCACGCTGTGAAATTCTCAAATAATAAATTAAAATACCCTGTTGAAAAAAAAAAGAATAGCGTACAGATGGACAAAACTTTTTTTTATTTATTTAATGTATATGAGCATACTGTACAGATGGTTGTGAGCCTTCATGTGGTTGTTGGGAATTGAACTTTAGGACTTCTGCTTGCTCTGGTCAGCCCTGCTTGCTCTGGTCAACTCCTCTTACTCAGTCCCTGCTCGCTCTGGCCCAAAGATTTATTTATTATTATACATATACATTATGTATATAAGTATACTGTAGCTGTCTTCAGAAGCACCAGAAGAGGGCGTCAGATCTCATTACGGGTGATTGTGAACCACCATGTGGTTGCTGGGATTTGAACTCAGGACCTTCAGGAGAGCAGTCAGTGCTCTTACCTGCAGAGCCATCTCGCCAGCCCCGGACAAGACTTTTTTTAAAAAGCTTTGTTTTATGTGTGTCACTGTTTGCCTGCATATGTATGTGTGCACCATATGTGTGCAGAGCCCTACAGGGGCTGAAAGGGGGCATCAGGTCCCCCTGGAACTGGAGTTACAGGCAGTTGTGAGCCACCACGTGGGTGCGGGAACCAAACCCAGGTCCTCTTCTCTCTATCCATTGAGTAAGATTTTGAGGGGAAAATAAAAGGGGAAGGGAGAGCCGGGCGTGGTGGCGCACGCCTTTAATCCCAGCACTCAGGAGGCAGAGGCAGGAGGATTTCTGAGTTCGAGGCCAGCCTGGTCTACAAAGTGAGTTCCAGGACAGCCAGGGTAATACAGAGAAACCCTGTCTCGAAAAACCAAAAAAAAAAAAAAAAAAAAAAAAAAAAAACGGGGAAGGGAGAGTGCAGCAAATCTGCTAACAAACACAAAAATAAACAAAGGAACTCAGAACAGGAGGCATCGGTGATGTTTCAGCTAGGAGATCGCCCGTGTTAAAAACAAAAACAAACAAAAAGACAGGAAAAGAGAATTAAGTCGGAGATGCTCCCTGGATGTCGGCCCCTGGAAAACGTTCCCTGTTCAATGCACGCTGGAGGTTGTTCCCCGGATATGGCTCCCTGGATGACACTCCCGGATGTTAATAGATATCGCTCCACGTGTGACGCTCCCTGGACGATGCACCCTAGATGTTGTTCTATGGCTTCTGCTCACCTGATGACCCTCCCCGATGACCTTCCCGGATGTCGATAACGTTTGGATGATACACCTTGAATGTTGCTCCATGGACGTCACTCCCCGGATGTCGCTACCCGGATGACCTTCCCGGATGTCGTCCCTACCCCATGACCTTCCCTGGGTGCTCTGCCTCATTAGCACCGACTTTCTCTTCCGGTGACTGCAGAGGTAAGGACAACCTTTAGTGTCCCAGACAAGCGGGAATGCTGACCAGACAAGATCTTTGTGTCTTGCTTCCAGGACAATTTCTGTTGTATTAATAGGAGGAATTCGGGACCCTCGACACATTATTTTAAACTACATAAGCGATGTCAGTACAATAAGACCTTGCTTCACTTCAGGTGGCAGGCTCATTCGGAGCTTTTTGTTGGTAGTGAGTTATTCAAGAGCATCTCCACAGCAACCGTTTCATTGCAGGCCTCCTACTCCTACTAAGGTTTCCTCTTAGTCCCAAGCAGAGGAAGAGTATTAGGGTTTATGTTTAAGGTTGTTTTTTTCTTTCTTTCTTCTTTCTTTCTTTCTTTCTTTCTTTCTTTCTTTCTTTCTTTCTTTCTTTCTTTCTTTCTTTTGAAACAGGGTCTCACTATGTAGCTGTGGCTGGCCTGGAACTTTTTATATAGACCAGGTTGGCTTTGAACTCACAGAAATCTGTCTCCCTCTTCCACCTGAGTGCAGGGATGAAAGACATTTGGCACCACTCCCATCCTGAAAGGTTTTTTTTTTTTTTTTTTTGAGACAGGGTTTCTCTGTGTATCCTTGGCTGTCCTGGAACTCACTCTGTAGACCAGGCTGGCCTCGAACTCAGAAATCCGCCTGCCTCTGCCTCCCAAGTGCTGGGATTAAAGGCGTGCACCACCACCACCCGGCCCATCCTAAAACTTACTAATTTACTTTTTATTGAATGATTGCTTGATTGATGTATGTCTGTGTGTGAGAGTGTGAGTGTGTATGTGTGTGTGTGTATGTACATTACTGAGTGAGCCACATGGGTGCTGGGAATCTAACCTAAATCTTCTGGGAGAGCAGCACAGGCTCTGTTTCATTTTATTGCATTTTTATTGTTGTGGTTGGTTTGGTTCCCCTTCCACTTTAGCTCTTTGATTTTTTTTTTTTTTTGAAACAAAGTTTTCTCTCCTGTGGCCCTGGCTATCCTGGAAAGTGTTTTGTAGACCAGGATGGCCTTAAAAGCAGAGATCTGCCTGCGTCTGCCTCCCAAGTGCTGGGATTAAAGGTGCGCACCACCATGAGAAAGGGCTCCTGAGTACTGAGTCATCTCTCCAGTCCTTTGCGGTGATTTCCAGGCTAGCCTCAAACTTACGATCCTCTTGTGTCTACCTCTCCAGCATATCCTACCAGTATGGGCTACCCCAGTTACCTTAAAGCTTCATTCTTGCACATGTGTGTTTTTGTGCATATGTACATGTGAGTGCTGGTGCATCTGGAGCCCAGAGGAAGGAGTCAGATTCCTTGGAGCCGGAATGACAGGCAGGAACCAAACTCTGATCTGATGGCAGAGCAGCAGATGCTCTTAACTGATGAGATCTCTCTCCAGTCCCCAGGGTAATCGGGTTTTGTTTGGGCTTTTGGTTTCTTCATTTGTTAAGTACTATAACAAACAACTCTGAACGCAGTGGCTTGAAGCAATACACATTTGCTGTTGTGTGACAGACCCAGAGGCCAGAAGTCTAAGATCAGACTCATCTGCCTAAAATTATGGTGTTAGTGGGGCTGGTTCCACCAGGCGGTACTGGGTTCAATTCAAAAGCAAATCCAAATTGACAGACATTCCTAGATAAGAATTACTGAAACGTGAGTTCCAGGTAGGCTTGTGTTCCCATCTGCGGAGCATTTGGCAGCTCATCACCTCATAGGTGCCAAGGGCAGAAGGCCAGGAGGCATACAGAATTCTTCCTGGAGCTCCCCAAGAAGTCTGCCTTTCTAGCTTCAGCAGCTTCGAATCCTGCATGGAAGCCCACCTCACCTCTCCCCTCTTCCCACCTTCCATCCTACCCTCTCCCGTGTCTGGTCAGTCATCTCTCCTGCTTCCCTCACTCACCCACGGAGAATCTTGACATGGCACTGAGAGCACGAGGTGATCCCTAGAGCCTTCATTTAATCACATTTAGCCTGACCTGGTCCTCTCTTAGCCCATTGGACGCTGGGGTTCCAGGCATGCACAGCTATATCCAGACTTGCCAAGTTCATTTGGCTGTGTGAGATAATAGATTCACCAGTTCCCAGCACACCGGCCTTTCTTTCTTCCCTTCTTGGAGGGAAGACTGGCAACAGCAAACAGTCTAACCTTTGATACCATGCTTGAGAAGGGGCCGGGTGTGGTTTTCCATCACCGCACTCCCCCTCCCTTCAGTCCTAAATCTTGTCTCCACAGAGCCCAGCCTGCCTCTTAGGCTTCTAAAGTTTCAAAGTATATTTTAATTTTCTTTCCATCCTATTTGATTATTGAAACAGAGAAAAGCTGCCTTGTCCTGGGGGCGATGGGTCTGTGAACCGTTGAGTAGACAGCTGTGGGATCCAGCATGGCTCCTTTGCCTGGACTGGCTTCATGAACCTAGACCTGTAGCCTGTCTTTGGCTACTTTGTGGGTTTTTCTTTCTTCCACCCTTCACTCCTTTTCTTCCACCCTTTTAACACCCTAACACTAAATAGGAAAGAAAAATGCATAAAGAGGAAAGGGGGTGATGTTATTATTACACTACTTTCTATTGATTGGGGCATCAAGTTCCTTGGGGCAAATTTGATCTTTACTATCAAGATATATATTTCTTCCTTTTCCTCCTCCTCCTTGTCTTCTTTCTTTTCTTTTTTTTTTTTGTTTTTTGTTTGTTTGTTTGTTTGTTTGTTTTTGTTTTTCGAGACAGGGTTTCTCTGTATAGCCCTGGCTGTCCTGGAACTCACTCTGTAGACCAGGCTGGCCTCAAACTCAGAAATCTGTCTGCCTCTGCCTCCCAAGTGCTGGCATTAAAGGAGTGCACCACCATGCCCGGCCCATCTTCTTCTTTATCTTTTCCTTTCTCTCTCTCTTTCTTTCTTTCTTTCTTTCTTTCTTTCTTTCTTTCTTTCTTTGCACATGACTACTTAACAAACTGTGACCAACAGCAGCCAATCAACAATGCACAATTTAAACTCCACATCCACAATAGAAGAAAGATGTTAACTCTTAAAATTCAAATAGCAGGGGCTGGAGAGATGGCTCAGTGGTTAAGGGTGTTTACTGCTCTTCCAGAGGACCTGAGTTCATTTCCCAGTGTGTCCCCATGATGGGTGGCTTACAACTATCTGTAACTCCAGCTCTAGGGGATCCAACTCCCTCCTCTGGCCTCTGTGAACACTTGTACCCACATGGTGCACATATGTATATACAGGGCATGCAAACATAAATAGGAACTTAAGGGTGATGCTTGAAACTGTATTCCAGGGCAGTTGCTTCTCAGCTGCCTTCTACAGACTGAGGAACTGGTCTTTTAAAAATACAAAATCAACAGATACTGGCTTGTGTTTGAATACACTGAGCTGTTTGCCCAGCCAACAGTTATTAAGTCAGATAAATGGCTGCATAGAAAAGCAAGCAGTCACAAGATATTTGCTTGTGTTAACTCCGATGAAAACAGAAACCACCACACAAAGTACAGTGATCAGAACACATTCTGGATCAGCTGTGATCACTGGTTGCCTGATGCAAACACTGAATATTTGTCTAAAAACACTCTGTCAGTCTGATAAATGAGGGCGAAAGACTGCTTTTTCATAACATTTAGAGTAACTCTTAAAATCTGGTGTCCTTTGAGCACAGGTGAGGATTGAAATGAAATTCAAGTGTTGAACAGGATAGAGTCTCTTTGGTTTTCTAAGTCAGAACTAAGAAAGGGCCATTCCTATGATGTCACACCTGGAGCCATCTCTGACACTATTAATAGAACTGTTAAGTTCCTGCCATGGTATGAAACCAGTTTAAATTTGGGCTTCTCTCCCCGGAGACCAAAAGAATCCTACTAACTACATCCAAGGCTCAGAAGAAAGAGTGGAAGAGAGGAAAGAAGGCACACAGCATGGCAGAGGCAGACTTCTGGGTGTGGTATTGTCCTTACACCCTTCAGTACACAGAAGCTGTGGTTTCCTGCGCAAGATTCATCCTTTCACCA
The DNA here is from genome assembly GCA_902729485.2 of Mus minutoides. NCBI lineage: Eukaryota > Metazoa > Chordata > Mammalia > Rodentia > Muridae > Mus > Mus minutoides. Next base: position 108,278 of record CACVCL010019074.1, on the reverse strand, counting down.
TCTCAACATGTTTAGCCTACTGTAAGAGTTTTAGTCTCATAAAAGCTACTCTACTTAAGAAACACAAGGTGATAGCCAGTAACCTTATAACATGGATGTAGGGGAGCACTCGAGGCCCCACCTCTCCCTGAGGATCTTCAGGCAGTTAAGTTGCTGGGAATGGGAAGAGGTGTTTTATCCCGTGTTGTAGTCAATACTAAGGGGTACATGCTCCTGTGAACAACTTCTCAGCCATCTGCTGTAAGCAACACTAATGAAGGTCACTAGATGCTTCCCATCAATAACATGAGAGACAGGAAGGGTGGGGAGGACAAGAGAAGTAAACACAGTCAAGCCACAGATACATGTATGAAACTGTCTCAACAAAGTCTACTATTGTGTACAATTATATATATTAATTAAAATATTTTAATTTTTTTGAAATAGACTTTCACTGTATACCCCTGGCTAGCCTTAAATTCACAATATAGAACATAGGTCTGCCTCCCAAGTGTGGGATTAAAGGTGCATACTACTGTGCCCAGCTAACCAAAATAATAAGAATAAGAATTTGGTTTGTTTTGTCTTTCAAGACAGGGTTTCTCTGTCAGCTTTGGCTTCCCTGGAACTCATTCTGTAAATCCTGCTGGCCTTGGACTCAGAGATCTTCCCGACTTTGCCTCCTAAACATCTGGATTAAAGGTATGTGCAACTATCACCCAAGAACAACAAAATAATATTGTTTGGCATTGTTTTTGCTAATGTTACTAAGCAACAATCTAGTCTTAGATTTTTATAAGCTATAAATTTCTATAATGATTCACCATATAAAGGTCAAAAAGTCCCCAGTTCTCCTTATAGAATATGTTTATAGATTGAAGGGTTTTGTTCTAATGCTTGAAGAGCTTCAATTCAAAATTGTGATTGTTAAGGCTCAAACCTAACAGGTTTTAGCCTACTGTAAGAGTTTTAGTCTCATAAAAGCTACTCTACTTAAGAAACACAAGGTGATAGCCAGTAACCTTATAAGTGATCATATCCTTTAATGTGCTCAAAATTATATTTAAAGTCATGTTGAGAACTGATATAATTAATTATTTAGTTTTAGCCTTTTGCTTTATGTTTACAATTTAGAACAGAATACTAGAAATAAACACAGATTGTCACAGACTGTCTAACCCAGATACGCTTAGTAAGTATGAGCTCTCAAACTTGTCAGAGATCTGCTGAATAGAGCATTAAATGTTTAAACTTACTATGACAGACAAAGACTCCCAAATCCTGGGCTGGAGAGATGGCTCAGCGGTTAAGAGCACCAACTTCTCTTCCAAAGGTTGTGAGTTTAAATCCCAGCCACCACATGATGGCTCACAACCATCCGTAATGAGATCTGATGCCCTCTTCTGGGGTGTCTAGCATTTGGCAACTAGAAGTTCCATGGTGTGGCATTATTGATTCTTTTCTAAAACTTCCTCAACTACGTTTTCTAATTTAATATGCTCCCTACATTGGAGTAATAAAAAGGTGGCCCACCTAAAGGAGAGGCCACAGAGAGCTAGTACAGGGCTCTCCACTGGGTGCAGTGGCCAAGGCCAGTGGAGGTGGTTGGTTTCCAGCTGCAAAGGAAAACGGTCCACAGACCAAGGAGATGTGGTCGGGGGCCTGGTTGGAATTGGTAATAGATGTCCAATGTCCGGCTTGATATTACTTAGTTATTTCTGTACACTCCTGTTTGTGCCCTTTTAGGACCTGGGAGCTAGCTGCGGAACATCATTGCAATCACGATCGTGGCTACCAGCTCCAGAATCATTGCTTGGCAAACAGGAGTTCTATCTTATAGGTCAGACCATTTGAAGGATCACAAGAAAGTTCAACATTTGTCAGTGAAAGCACGGGACATATGTGTCTTAGTTGTTGTGAAGAGACACGGTGACCAAGGCAATTCTTTAAAAACAAAAAATCATTTCATTGGGGCTGCCTTACAGTGTCAGAGAGTTAGTCCATTATCATGGAGGGACACATGCAACATGCAGGTAGATATGGCGCCAGAGGAGCCAAGAGTTCTACATCTTTATCTACACCTTAATCCGAAGGCAGCAAAGAAGAAACTGAGTAGAGCTCGAACAGAGGAGACCTCAAAGCCCACCCCATAGTGACACACTTCCTCCAACAAGGCCACACCTCCTCATAGTGCCACTCCCCCTGAGCCAAGGGTTCAAACCCCTGATTCTATGGGGAGCCATTTCTATCAAACCACCACATGTTTGGTTGTAGATCTTTGTAGTGAAATGTTTATACTGGATATTGATAGAAGAGTGTTTCAGAAGTAGTTTGTTATCTTACACAGCCTTCTGACGCTAGCCCACCTCTCACCTGATTGTGCTCACTACGTGTCCATAAAAGTGCCCAGAGTCACTTCAAACTCAACTCTGTGTGTCTGTTAAGGGACAGGTAACTCCATTTTTTTCTTTTTAGTTAAACAATGTTAGACTTTGATCATGTCTTTAGCTAGGGGTCACCTCCCCTCCCCCCAATAATACTGTGAATCACACACTGTAAAGTGTTTCCATTGTTCTGACGACTGACTAACCATAAAAGATTTCATTATATGTTAATGGTCTGACCATAAACCCATAACGCATTCTTTTTTCATGATCATAGAAAATAACTGCAAAATTCTGGTTTTTTGGTTTTGTCTTGTTTTGGTTTTTTATTTGTTTCTTTGTTTGTTTTGTTCTTTCTTTCATCTTTCTTGATCACTTCTTTGTTTTCCATAGAAATGCCTTTGTTTCTGGTCCGGGCCACTTCATATCCTTCCAGTGGAAGGTGTAAGTCTGTCCCAGCCATGAAAATAAAATTTTACCTTGAAACATCTGTGTCAGCTCCTGGTTTTTGACACTGTAACAGTGTCCACAGGAACCAGACTGAGTTCTCATGCCAGCCTCCCACGCATACTGAGCGAGGTATGATGGTACTACACCTGTAAGCTTAGTCCTGGGGATGCTGAGGCAGAAAGATTGCACGTTTGAGGTTAACCTGGACTATGTAGTGAGATGCTATCTCAAAAATAACCAAAACCAAATAATAATCATACTAATAATAACCAATCTAGCATTTGGCAACTAGAAGTTCCATGGTATGGCATTATTGATTCTTTTCTAAAACTTCCTCACCTACGTTTTCTATTTTAAGAGAGCAACATACAGCGAGCAGCACAGCAGCTATGGCTCAAAGCAGTAGGATGTGTTAGGAAGCTGGGGCAGGGGGCTGGTGAGATGGCTCAGCAGGTAAGAGCACCGACTGCTCTTCCGAAGGTCCAGAGTTCAAATCCCAGCATCAACATGGTGGCTCACAACCATCCGTAACGAGATCTGGCGCCCTCTTCTGGAGTGTCTGAAGACAGCTACAGTGTACTTACAAATAAANAAAAAAAAAAAAAAAAAAAAAAGCTGGGGCGGAAGGATTGCAGCCCTGAGCAGGCTGGTGAGCTTGCGCAGTGGATTAGGGCTTGTGGGGAAAGCTGGTGGATGGGTGTGGAGACCATTGGTAAATCCAGCAGAAAGGTGGAATCCTGGGATCCCACTAAGCCACCTGCAGGTCATCCTCTGACCTCCAGGGGTGAGAGAATGTGAAAGAAAGGGGAATGAATCTAACTGCTCCTTGGACCCTGGAAGCAGACCTAGATTAACTGGAAGTATTTCGGAAGTCCGAAGTGAAACCAGAAGTTTCCCCCGTCTCATTGTTATGTAAAAAATACACAAAGGGGATTCTCTCTGCTAGTCATTTTTTTTTAAATCCTGAATATGCACATGCCCTTTTGTATATCTATAACAGTTTTAAGGCACAAATAAGAAACAAGTGAAACTGGTCTCAGTGATTGGTTCGTGGGAGAGAATCTGGGGTCCCAGTCAGTATAATACAGGGAAACTGGGGTGGAGGGGTGTGGGGATGGGGCTGAGAAAGGTTGAAGAAGAAATGTGTCCCTTCATTGTGTGCCCATGGTAAGGTTTGGATGTTCCCATGTCCCTTTAGCTATACAAGAAAAGCAAACGTGTGTGTGCTTGCTCTGTGTGAAGTTATTCATGAGCATGAGCACTCGAGAGAGCCACAGGTGTGTCACCCTGAGTGTGGTGCCAGGTGGGACTCCAGGCCCACTCTCAGGAAAAGAAATGGTTGTGGCCACCCAGTCCTCAGCAGGTTGGGTCTTGAATGTTCCCATTACAGAGGTTTAGCCGGGATTTTAAGTCTCAAGCTTGTCTTTGCTGACACTTACGTTTATGCAAAAGATTCCAAGCCATTGCTAAACATTAGCAAACCCATTTTAGAATGGGAATTCCCCTTGGTCCCTGTCCAAGATTCCAGCTCGAGTCACCTGGGGCATGTCTGGACCACAGGCCTGGCATTCTGCTCCAGAACATCTGGGTGGTACCCAAACATGTGTGGCCTTGGAAAGTTCCCTGAGAGAGTGAGAAACACCCATCCAGGTAACACCACCTATGGCAGGATCTAGATGCAAAAGCCATGCCCTCCTCCATCTGTGTCCTTCAGGGTCCGACAGAGAAAAAAGAAGCCACTCAGAGGATGACAGTCTTCAAGAGGCCGAGACCTGATACCGAGTGACAAGATAGCCCAGAGACAAATGACACCCAGGAGCTGCTGCCCTCCCTCCCCTAGAAATCGAGGAAAATGGAGATAAAGGGAGATGGTGGTGTTTTTCTGAGACCATTGACCAAAGAAGTCATCTGGGAGCAATGAGGCTACCGTGGGTCCATCCTGGATGAAAGTGGGAGACACAGCTGTGGAGACGAGACTAGAGATAGAGGAATCACCCTAGACAGACCCAGCAGAAAGGTGGAAGCCTGGATCGCAGAGATGAGCACGAGATCCCCTGAGATGCCGAGTAGAACAGAGGCCAAGAACCCAGCTGGCTCACTGAGCAATGAAACATTAGACAACCATTTGGCCACAGCTAGTCATCGCTGTTAGCCTTCTTCTAGAAAAACGAGGGACTTTTAAAAGCAACAGTTAGATTTTGTGTGTGTGTGTGTGTGTGTGTGTGTGTGTGTGTGTGTGTGGTTTTTCGAGACAGGGTTTCTCTGTATAGCCCTGGCTGTCCTGGAACTCACTTTGTAGACCAGGCTGGCCTCAGAAATCCACCTGCCTCTGCCTCCCGAGTGCTGGGATTAAAGGCGTGCACCACCACGCCCGGCACAACAACAGCTAGATTTTTAACTGCTGAGACATGTCAGCCAGGGGCTTAGATGCTGACGCCCTCTTCTGGGCTCCTGGGGTACCAGACACACATGAGGTACACAGATATACATGTGGACAAAACACCCATACACATAAAAATATTATTTTAATTAATTAATTAAAAATAAAACTAAGAGCTGCCATCAACTTTAAATGGGATCTCTAGTGTTCCTATGCTGTCCCAAGGCAGTTTTGCTCTTTATGAGAAGTGAAACGTGTTTCCCCAGAACAGGCCTGCTGCTTCAGCTGATGATTTTCTCATTGCTATGGCAGAATGACAGAAACAACTTGATGACCAGGATTGCTTCTGTTTTGGGATTTCCAATGGTTTAGCTCATTGTGGTAGGGAAGGCATGTCAGCTCTGTGGCGCTCTTTCCATCACAACCACTATGGGAGCTTGGGCTGTGTTGTAGCATCAGAGAGGTCTGCCCCCAGTAGCCTCTTTTCTAGCTAGGTCTCATTTTTCAGAGGTTCCACAATCTCCCAAAATAAAAGCACTAGTGGGTGAGGGAAAGGTCAAACTGGGGACTGAGCATTCAAAATGAGCTCTGAGCTCATGCACCGGTTCTGACTCCGTCTTCCACCCATATCCTCCCCTCTCTGATCACGCACTCCCCTATCCCACTCCCTCCATTGGAACTCTTACATATAGAGATTCAGGTTCAAGACACCCTCACTTAGAACAAAGTCCCTCCAAATAAGGTCAGGAAATTGTTTCATAGCAGGCTGTCAGGAGCTAATTAAAATTCCCATCACCCCCATATCCACCTTCTCCTTCATTTTAATGATGTTTTTGTCTGTTCCCTCTATGACCAGGCAAAAAGTTATTGTAAAGAGTGGCCAGGCAGATATGGAGGCTACCCATACTATTCATCATACATACAATTCGTCCTGATTCCCTCTGCCATCTACAAGATGGGGTCATCTGCCTCTACATCTGGGACCCAGAGAATCCCAGGTAGGAAATGCACATCAAGGTAAACTCTACCATCGCTTCAACCCCAGACACCCAGTGAGCACAATTAATATCAAAGAAAATACATCCTGATTGAGTACCCAACCTCTGGAGATAGGTAAAGGAGGTAATTAAACACTCCTCCAAGGTGTGTTTGACATCTTTGATATGCCCTCTCGTAAATAATACAAACCTGTCTCCTGCTTCAGGCTCTGGCCTCGGCCTACAGGCCCCTTAATGTCACCCAATGTGGCAGCTTTGGAGATGGCTGGCTGTGAAGATGGCCTCCAGGGACTAGCTCATAATTGCCTTTATAGCTTCTCCTGTGACCTTGTCAAATAACCCTCCCTCCCCATTCACCAACTTCGCTGAGCCTGGTGTCGCCCTGGCTCCCTTTTTTCATATCACCCTCTTTGGCATGACTAACTGTCTTAAGGCACCTGGGACACATTCCCTAGACTGCAGCAAAACCATAACTTTAATACCTCATCTCAGCCCCAGTGCCCTCCCGTTCATATCCCCTCGATTCTTTGTGGCACGCAGGCCTACCAACCTAGTTGGTTGGGAGTTTGCATGCTAATATTTCTCTTCCCCAAGTTGGGGGTGACACACGGAGAAGAGCCCTTACAAATTCCGGTAGCACTCAAGAGCTGCCAGACCTGATAAAAGGGCAGTTCAAATCTTGCCCCTCCTGGCTGCCATGGAACCCTCTTTTATCAATTTCTTCTCCTCTGGCATTTCTCCAACGACAAATTCAAAAAACTCTGTACTCAAACAACTAATTTACTGTTACGGAACTACCGACCCCTAGCCACAGACCCTGAGTCTCACAGCTACCAAGTGTGTCCCTATGGTGAGAATCAGCAATGCCCGATCGTGCGAACATGCGACAACCCTGAACAGCAGGAAATAGTCCAAAGAGCTCTCCGTACTCATTCTTGCCTCAATATCACCCCTTTCTGGTTCCTCCTCTTATATTGAACGAAAGGTAGGAGAAGTAGTAACCAGACATCTTCCGCCACCTGCCCTAGGGCCCTGCGATGGCATTTACGTCATCAGTAGGCGCCAGATTGAGCCACATTTCCCCTCCTGCGCATGTGCTCCAGCGCTAAAGGCGGGTCTTTCTTCCCGCCTCTTTTTGACCAACGCCTTTGCTCATCTCCACCCTTCCCAGAGGCAGCCACTCCAGGCCCCTCCCCAGTAAACCTCTCAGAGCAATGTCTGATCCTTGGAGTAACTTTGTGGCTTAGATCATAACAGGAAATAAGGGACTGTGGAACCTTCTGGGTAAACTCAAGGTTAGAGCTAAGGTCAGTTCTTCAGTGCAGGATTCTCTGGAGGAGTTTCAAATAATTGTGAACCACCTAATGTGGGCGCTGGGACCAGAACACATTCTTTGCAAGAGCAGCACATACTCTCAACCGCTGTGCCTTCTTTCCAGTTCACCATCCCCAACCAATTCTAACAAGCCCTCCATGCTGCGAGAAATATGAAGCCCCATGGAGCAGGGCCCCAATGAATTCTCCCATTTGCTACACACTAATCTCTCTCTCTCTCTTTTTTTTTTTTTTTTTTTTTTTGTTTTTTGAGACAGGGTTTCTCTGTATAGCTCTGGCTGTCCTGGGAATACTTTTTTTTTTTTTAATTACTTATATTGTATATGCAGATGCTTGAGTCTGTTTCCACCATGTGAGCTAGCTGGCAGGAAACCAGGCTGGGTGACGTGTGCCCTACCCCTGCTGAGCCATCTCACCGGCTCAACCCAGCAGCGGGGCAAAGGCCCCGCCCCGGTGTTACGGTGTTACGCTGCTGCATCTGCCCTAGGGGAGCACCCGGGTTGGGGTTCCACTCTCCCAGACCCGCAGCACATCCTCTTGGCATCTGTGAAGAAATGAGCGTCTCCCGGAGGGCAGGTTGCAAAGGCACAAAGCGGCCACAGAGTCCCTGGCATGCCTGGGATAGAGTGGAGAAATCGGGGCACTCGGGACTTAATGTCCAAGACCGGTGCCGATTCCCCGGGAAAGAACGGCCTGGGAGCCGGGCTGGGTGCACCGGGCCAGCGCCCTCTAGGCAGCGGAAGTGGCGCTGGCTGTACATCCGTCCCCGCCTCACAGAGTTGGGAGAAGACTGGCTGGTGCGGGAAATATGCAGGAGAAAAGTCTTTGCATAATGTAGAACGAGCGGTGGAGCTCTGGGAGCTGCGCCCCGAGGTCTGGGGCCATGAACGCGAGCGTGGAAGGAGACACCTTTTCTGGATCTATGGAAAGTAAGTACTGGACAGACGCAGCTGGGGCCTGGCCGGGACAGAGCTAGCAGGCCCGGGATTGGGGTGACGGCGCACCTTACATGCCTGTCCCTGCCAGCCCAGTTCAGGCCGGGAGCTGCCTGAACTCTTGCAGTAACCCCGGGGAGGCAAGACCAAGGGAGGCCACGCGGTGAGAAGACTGTCACCACCTCCCCTACCCCGCCGGGTGGAGTTTGGGGCTCAGAGGAGAGAAGGAGAAAGTGGGGTGATCCAGGCTAACTGATAGGGAAACTTCTGCCTCAGTGGCTCAGGTTGGAGCATCCCTGAGGGGCTCGCGGACAGATTTGCAAAGCCTTCCTGGCACACAGGGTAGGGGATAATGTGGGTGTGAAAGCCCTGACTGGGGGTGAATTGCACCGAGTTTTAGGTTTTGCTATTTACCTGACATCATATAAGCTATTGGTATCTCCATGTGCCTTTGTTCCCCCAAGTATGGGCCACGGACTGAACCGTGGACCGGCCACCTGGAGCGCATGTGTTCAAAACAGGCTGTTTGGTCCATCCCCTGCAGGTCTCCGAGGGAGGGTGGGGCCCGGAGTCCCAGGTCTTTCCTTGCTGCCTGGAGCCTCAGATGTTTGAAAAGCTGTGGACAAGGTTCGCAAACACTTGAGTCACTTTGCTAACTGCTGATAATATAGCCATTGGCTCCCCAAACTTGTCTGAGTGTCCTCTGAACTCTGAACCCAGTCCCCACCCCACACCATGTGTCTCAGTGTCTTCCAGTGCTGTGGACTTCGGGTTGTGTTTAAAGAGGGACGACCCCACCAGTTGACTTACTCTGGAAATCAGTCTCCACATCAGAGAATTTGACCTATAAGGATCCTAAGGAGAGATCTGTCTTTGTTTTTTGTTTGTTTGTTTGTTTTTGTTTTGGGGGTTTTTGTGGTTATTCGACAGGGTTTCTCTGTGAAGCCCTGGCTGTCCTGGAACTCACTCTATAGACCAGGCTGGCCTCAAACTCAGAAATCCGCCTGCCTCTGCCCGAGTGGTGGGATTAAAGGCCTGCGCCACCACTGCCCGGGAAGAGATCATCTCTCTTAGCCCCATTTTGCAGATGAGAAAGCCAGGGGTAAAGTGCCTGTTGACAGTGACAGTTTCAGGGTGCTAAGAAAGGTCTCCATTGCAACTTGTTCCTTTTGTGAATTCCAGAGCATAACTTAGCACCGAACTCCTTCACTCTGGACCCCAGCCTCCCACCACCATGAAGACACCCTTAGCTATGCAAATATGGCTTCCTTCCTCAGTGTTTCCCTAGTCCCAGGGCTATTCTTGCAGCCACCTGGCGGCAGCAGTCCAGAGGAGGAAGGCCTTCTTCTGTTGCTTTCTAAAGCCTTTTGCAAGGTGACTTACAAAATGTCGCCCCCAGCATATCTCTGTCCTTGGTATGACTACCACAGGACACCATAACACGCAGATGCCTTGTCTTAGTCTGGGAGGAAATAGGAGAGAACCAAAGCAGCCTACAGAAAATCACATTGTACACCCAGCCACATCTTGTTTTACACGGATGAGGTTCTGTGTATTTAATTTCTCAGGTTACAGACATTACCATATGATGTGTGGATACTGTGGAGTGATACGGTGTGGCACATGCCTATGTGGTACTATGTAGGAAAGTTTAGCTTCACAATTTTAAGCATTAATAATAGAAAGTATTTTTGCAATGGCCGTGAAAGATACAGTGGAAATATTATAATGATTTTTTTTTTCTGACAATTCTTACCGTTTCTTCCAGGGGTTTTGTTTTGTTTTGTTTTGTTTTGCGGGGGGGGGGGGGTAAGTTTTATAGTACAAGAGAAAAAAATCCAATTTTTATTTTTAATTATTTGTAGCAAGAGATGGGCATATGTTTGCGGTTACAAGTGCTCATGGAGGCCAGAAGAGGGCGTCAGAGCAGAGTTGGGGGTGCTTGGTTGTGAGCCCCCTAGTGTGGGTTCTAGGGCCTGAACTCAGATCCTCCACAAGAGCAGTACATAATCCTAACCACTGAGCCACCCCTACAACTCCACAAAAGAAAATTTTAAGAATAAAAGTTAAATTTCTCATGTTGAGACGCACTAATTGTTATCTATTTAACAAACTTTTTTACAGTACTTTATACAGTACTTTCTTTTGCTGTTGTTATGAGTCAGGGCCTAGGTGCTTTGACCCTTCCAAGGCCCAGGAGGAATCTTAAGACCCAATCTTCCAGGCTCCACCTCTGGAGCGGCTGGGATTGTGTTACTGCCTGTATGCCCCCACTGGCCCATTTTTAGAAGGTTCTGGGCATCGGACTCAGGGCCTTGGGTTTGCAAAGCCAGTGCTCTACCCACTGAGCTGCATCTGAAGCTATATTACTTTCCAATAGAGAACCAGGCACCGTGTTAGATTGCTTTGAGCAATGCTATCTCACTGCTGCAGAAAAATGGTACCCCTGTCAGGTAAGGATGAATTCAGTCTTCAAGTGTCAGAAACCTGAACAATACTGTTCTAATTGATTGATTCTGGGGTTGTGTTCCGGGACCAAGGAAGTGAGAATAAGAATCGGGGATTCTGGAACTTTCCCCGTAGTTATGACATGGCAGCAGAAGCATCAGTGGTATATCTGCAGCCACTGAAAAAGCAGAGGAAGGTACAACTGGCCTCTTTCGCTCCCTTTGTGGTGTGTGTGCTGAAAGAGTTCATACACGTGAACCACTTTTGTACCTAGTGGCTCTCAAGGTCATGACGAGGCATTGGAAATGTGGTCGGGATGGAGGTAGCTTTCATAATGACCTTTCTGTTGGGTCAGGAGATGGCCTCGGGCCTGTGAGGGGCTGTGCACCCTGTACTTCAAAGGCACTCTCTTTTCTACTGATTGTGGGAACATGGACACACCAGTGTGTACAGCCTTGTGTACACACTCGAGGAGGCCCGAGGACAACCTCCAGGTTGTTCTTCAGACACCATTCACCTTGTGACAGGTTTTGAGACAGGCTCCCTCCCTGGCCTGGAGCTTGCCGAGTAGGCTAAGCCACCTGGCCAGCAAGCCCTGGGACCCTCCTGTCTCTTCCTCCTCCTCCTCCTCCTCTTCCTCCTCCTCCTCCTCTCCCTCCTCCTCCTCCTCTCCCTCCTCCTCCCCCCCATGCTGAGATTAGACACTCCCCACATACAGCATTTTTCATGGGTTCTAAGGATTGAACTCAGGGTCACACATTGCAAGGCAGCAAATGATTTGTGGACTGTCTCCCCAACTCCTATAAAAACCCCAGCTTGGGGTTGTAAAACCCCAAGCTCTTAGTAGTCCTTGGGAGCAGTACGGCCTCGTAGGACATGACTCACATCTGGGGACATGGCTGCTAGGATGGAATTTGGAGTAGTTTTGCAAGAAGAAGCAACATAGACCATCCATTAGCCATGTATACCCCCTGCCATGAAGCTGGGCTGTTTGGAATTAATCTGTTACTTTTCATTTGTCCCTCGAAAGTCCCAGGAGGCACCACAGTACTGGTGGAGCTGGCACCGGACATCCACATCTGTGGCCTCTGTAAGCAGCAGTTTAGCAATCTGGATGCCTTTGTAGCCCACAAACAGAGCGGCTGCCAGCTGACTACCACGCCGGTGACAGCCCCCAGCACGGTCCAGTTTGTGGCAGAGGAGACAGAGCCTGCCACCCAGACCACCACAACAACCATCAGTTCAGAGACTCAGACTATCACAGGTACAGTGCGGGGAGCAGGGAGGATGGGGAGGGGTAGACAGAGGAGGCTGGCTACATCCTCCACCTCTTTGGGGCTGGTTAGGATAGGCCTGCTTGGTTACTCCTCATTATTATTGAGGGTGTTTGGACAGTGTTTCTCCATGTACCCCTGGCTGTCCTAGAACTCTCTTAATGTAGACCGGGCTGGCCTTGAACTCAGAGATCTGCCTGTCTCTGAATCTTCCTCCAGATGGCTAAGACTAATTATTTTTAACCAGCACCTCTGGGAAACAGCTGCTGGACCAGGCCGAGAAGCTGCTAGTTCAGATCATGCAAGTAGTGAGAAATGTCACATGTTTAAGTAAAACAAAGGCCAGGTTTCTAAACCAAACCTCTAGATGCTGACAAGCAGGTCCTCGCAGATGTCTGGGGGTGGGGTGTGCACATCAGCCCTGTCTGTATTGGCATCGGTGTGTAACAAAACAAAAAAACATTGTGTGCATTTCGGGTTTCATCTCGTCTTGATTTTTAAATCTGTAAATGAATATCTGTCTGCCCCCCTTTAAACGCCCTCCTTTCTCCATGCAGTCAACATAAATTATAAAGGTACCAAAAAGTTGAATATAGACAGTCTAGAGGGGGCAGGCATGTAATCCCAGCGTTCAGAGGTGAAGGCAGGAGAATTGAGAGTTCAAGGTCATCTCTGACTACATAGTGAATTCAAGACCAGCCTGGAATTAAGAAAAAAATGTACAGAATGAAACCATGAAGAGTTTGGGGGCTGGGGCTGGAGCGATGCCTCAGTGGTTAGGAGTGGTAGATGCTCTTACAGAGCGCCCAGCCCACTATGGGCTGCTTGCAAATGCCTATAATTCCAGCTCCTGGGGATCCAATCCCCTCTCCCAGCCGTTGAGGGCATCTGCACACACGTGTGCATACACACACACACACACACACACACACACGTGTGCATACACACACACACACACACACACGTGTGCATACACACACACACACACACACACACGTGTGCATACACACACACATTGACACACATGTATTCGTAAATAATAAAGTAAATCTGTTATGTTCTAGAGTGCATGTTATCCACACAGTGACAGATACACACCTACACACACTTAACACATGTGTAACCTTCGTAAAGTGAACAGACGGCAGCTTTATAAATGTACAGATCTCCAATATGGCGGGTGCTGTAGGAATCGGATGGTACAATCCTTCTTGATTGGCTTTCCTTCCCCAGAGGAAGAGAATCATGAGTGTGACTGCAACTGAGGTTTCTTTCTCTCCAGAAAAACAAAGTCTAAAGATGAGCATGTTAAGAAAAAGTTGGCCCCTCTATGGCTCTAAGCATCCTTTCTATATAAAAACCATCTAAAAACCAACAAAAGTAGCAGAAAAGAAGCAGGTGGAAGAGTCAATACAAGACAGCAGATGACTTACAAGGGTGTGCTGAGCACATGGCGGGAGGAGGGGGGCGTTGCAGGATGAGAGCAAGACAGATTAAAACCGGGCATATGTGTTCTGCATACAAAAACGCCTGTGCCCTGGATCACTTCGTGATATCTTTTACATTTTAATTCTTAAATTTTAAATCTCAGTTTTAAAATTTTACTGGAGTACTAGGCAGAAGATATGGCTCAGAGGGTAAAGGGGCCTGCCAACAAGCCTGGTGACTTAAGTTTGATCTTGGCAAAGGGAAAAACCCAGTTCCAGGGGTGTCTTTCGACCTCCACATGCATGCACTATCGAGTGTCTATTCACATGCATACACACACAAATGTGAAAGGACCAATCGATAAAATATACTTAAATACCTCTAATGGGTCTGTTTCTGAGTATCCATAAAACTCGGCAGCAAATGAAAGCCGTGCATCACAGTCTATGCTGTGCAAAATGTCAAGATTTTATATGTGACCATCAGGAGAGAGAGGGGTAAGCTATCTCAGACATGCTACAGTACCTGAGCCTCAGAAAGCAGACCAGGTCCGTGTGAACGGCAGGACAGATGAGCGCGTGTGGTACAGTGTTAATAAAAGCTTCTAGAACAGGAAGCAAAATCAATGAAAGCCTATAGGGGGCTATTAGAGTGTAGTAGGGGACTGTGGTAAAGTGGGAAAATCATGCGCAAAGTGGCTGTTCTTTTGGGTCTGCCCAGTATGTGCCCCAACATGCATGCTATATCACACAGGCAGAGACAAGAGTTGGTTCTCTCCACCATGTGAGTCTTGGGGATTGAACTCGGGTCATCAGGCTCAGCAGCAAGCATCTTTACCAGCTGAGCCATCTCCACAGCCCAAATGTTCTCAGTGTTTGAGAGTTCACTGGCTAAACATCATCACTGAGCCTGACCACACCTTCAGGCTTCTTCTAGCCTTCTCTCAGACAGCATTGACCAGCTAGATCCACTGAATCGGAGAGGTAGCCAGCTTCCGCTTTATAAACTATCCGTGTGATGTTTAAAACTTGAGGCATGAGGGCTGGAGAGATAGCTTGGTGGTTAGAAGCACTGGCTGCTCTTGCTCTTGCTCTTGCAGAGGACCTGAGTTCAGTTTCCAGCACCCATATGGCACCTCACAACTGTCTGAAACTAGTTCCGGGGGATCCAGTGCCTTTCCTCTGGCTTTCCAAAAGCATTGCTGGAACATGGCACACATACTATACTCCGGCCCACCCACATGCACGAAAAACAGTTTGGGGCAATAGCAGAATTTCAGGGGTTTTTTAATGCTCCCAATATTCTTGTCCGGATAGTTTTTAGTACACCAAACTAAATCTTTAAGGAAGTGATCAAGAAAATGTAGAGACAAGAAGTCACCTTGGAGGTGGCCTCCTGGGACCTGCTGGGACCTGTTTGGATCTCAGCTAGACAAGGAGAAACTGCCTGCTGGGAAGAGATATGTCCAGGAAGACCCCACAGATACAGGGCTGCCCTGGGCTGAAGGCCTTTGCAACTCTGACGTCTGTGCCTGTTTTCTGCTCCTTCTGCTGGAAGTGCCTCTCCCTGCTTTGCCCGGCTGATGACAAGCGACAGTCTACACACACACAGGCTCTGGCTTCTCTAGCACACGCATGCCCTCTGAGTGTGCAGCAGGGTGAACTCCTTGCAGTTTCTCCAGTGAACCCCATTTCTTAGTACCCTAGAGCCCTGGCAGGAGATATTCCTCTGCCTAGAACACAAAATTAATTCTTATGCTTATATCTGAGCTTTCTGAGCTTAACTTGGAGGCATTTTCTCAAAGAGCATTTTACACACATGCACACACGCTTCCTCAGGCCAGGTCATTTACCCTGGTAAAGTGATCACTGGAGAAGCAGAGTCCAGGTCCACTCATGTCTGCCCTGCGAGGTCAAGGTTGACATCTTGGACTTTGCACACCCAGTGCCGACAGTGACAGTGACCTCTGACGGGAGAATTTGTTACTTTTTGAGTCCAAACAACTTAAAATGTCCCGTCCGTGGGAAGCTGGCCCCACAACCAAATAGCAGGCTCCTCTTTACACCCCCCACCACCACCCCAGACTTCGCCCTGCCCTGTAGCCTGCAGGTGCTCTATGGGTTTGCCCAACAGGCCAGCCCTGGGGTCCTCTTGGTACTCAGTTCAGGAATGGCACAGACAACAATCTTAAGTCCCAGAGACAGGCTCCAAGTCTCATATCCCACCACAGTCTGATGGCTCTGGCCACAAGCAGACCTCTTCATGCCTGGGCTGCCACAGGAATTCTCTAATAGTCCACTAGAGGGCAAGAATGTCTGCTGGGGGCATTGTTCAAGGTGCAGAGTCTAACATGTGCTAATCTCAGGTGTCTGGCCTCAAGTGTCTAAGCGACTTAGCTGCCCCTCTTGAAACAACCAAACAGGTAGAGTCCTGCCCACCATCTCTGGACTCCACACTGACCCCCACCCCCAGTTTGGACTTAGCTGCTCGGTTAGCTGTCAGCTCTGAGACCTACTTGTAGATCAGGGTCCTTGGAGGAACTTGTTAAACACCAGCTCCCAGGCAGCACCTCAGAAGGAATCAGGATTTCTGAGACAGAGATTCCAACATCAGTGTGATAAGCTCCCAGGCGACCCAGGTCTCTGGCAGGTTGGAAAGTTACTCACTTGCCCCAAGGCCTCAAGACTATAACCCCTGATGGCTCCCAGGCCTGGCATTGCCCCTGATGGAGCCAGGCCTTCTCTCAGGCAGTCCTGTGAAAAGTGGTGAGTACATTAGCAGCTTTCCGCACCTCATCTCTAACCCTCACAGCCTCTCCAGAGACAGGGTGGAAAAGCCCCATTTCCCAGACAAAGAAACTGAGGCCAGAGCCAGCAAAATGGCTCTGTAGGTAAAGCCTGACAGCCTGAATTTAATCCTGTGGAGGACCCACATGGCAGAAGGAGAAAACAAATTCCCACAAGCTGACCTCTGACCTCCCCATATGTGTGCTATGGCGCACACATAAATAAGAATTGTAACAAAGAAAGAAACCAAGATTAGGGAGGAGAATATTTACTCTCTCTGACCTGTGACTCTGCCTCAGGGTGACCCAATGATTCCAGGTGATTAGCACTGTCCCTAGAATGACCCCAGCTAGTACCTGGGTGTCCCTGCTGGGTTTCACTCACCCACCCACCCATCTTGATGTTCAGAGCAGAAATGGCCATAGAAAATGAAAGATTGGGCTCTGGCAAGAGAGAGAAGATACTCCAAGACGACGACAGGGTTGGGGGGGGTGGATCATAGCTAGAATAGAATATCTCCATGTCTCAGTGGGATGCTCCTGAAGGGGATACGGGCAGGATCGGAGGCACTTAGGAAAAGCCCACTAGAAGCCTGACTCAGGAGATCCATCCTTGCCTTTCAAGATGGTTGTAGGCATTGAGTGAGCTGACCTATAGAGGTCGGACAGACACTACCCTACCCCCCCAGGGGGGGGCTTTTCCACCTAGCCTCCCAGTTAGGACAGCTGTGGAACGGGACGTGGAAGGTCACATTTTCAAGCCCCACCAACCTGGTTTGAGTCCCATGCCTCAGGGAAAACCCTCAGTGCCACCAATGGGCATTATGACCCCTTTTGATCCTGAGGGTGACAGCTGAGAGTTCAGTGTGTAGGGGATCAAGTCTAGATCAGGCCAACTTAACTGGCTGGAGTACTGGTCAACCCAGAGCCACTACATTTCCTCCTTCAGCTTTGTAACTTTATGAGGTAGACATAGAGGTGATCCACTGACAGGTGAGAAAACTGGGGTCATTGCCATGGTTAGGGTCACTATTGCTGCCAAAACAACTTGAAGAGGAAAGGGTTTATTGGCTTACACTTGCACATCACGGTTCATCATCAAAGGAAGTCAGGACGGGAACTCAAACAGGGCAGAAACCTGGTGCAGAGGCCACGCGTGGAGGGGTGCTGCCTACTGGCTTGCTCCTCATGGCTTGCTCAGCCTGCTTTCCTTTAGAACAGTGATTCTCAGCCTGCGGGTCTCGACCCTTTTGGGGATTGAACAGCCTTTACAGGGGTTGCCTGAGAACATCGGGAAACACATATTTACATTACTGTTCACAACTAGCAAAATTACAGCTGTGAAGTAGCAATGACAGTAGTTTCATGGTTGGGGGTCACCACAACACGAGGAACGGAATTAGAGGGTCGCAGCCTTAGGAAGGTTGAAAACCGCTGTTATAGAACCTAGGATGAGCTGGGCGCTCTCACATCATTCTCCTATTAGGAAACTGCCCAACAGGCTTGCCTAAAGCACAGTCTTACGGAAACCCGTTCTCGGTTGACGCTCCTTGCCCTGATGACTCGAGCTTGTGTCGAGTTGACATAAAACTTGCCAGTACAACCAGCCCCTTGCCAGTGTGACAAGGTTGTCACTTGTCACTTAGAACCTTGCATTTACCATTTATCCACAAGATGACATGCTAATATTAATATCACAGTATAAAACACAAATAACTTTAAAAGTCCTGTAGTCCTTATGAATTCAAACACAATAAATGTTCCATTCAGTCTCTTTAAAATAACCAATGTCTTTGAAAAAAAAAAAAAAATCCCAAATTGCTTTTAAAAGGTAACATCTTTCAGCTGTGGGCTCCTGTAAAAATCAAAGTTAAGTTAAATGCTTTAAGAGGGAAAAACCAGTACGTAGTCACAAAGAACAAAGAACAAAGCAAACCCAAACTCCAACAGTGTCAACTGCTCAGCGTTCAATAATCTGGGATTCACTCACGATCTGACTCCTCCGAGGGGTTTTTGTGGCTTCTCCAGTTCCGCCCTCTGCAGCACACACAGCTTGTCTTCCAGGCTCCTACTGGCTCCACTCCACTGCTGCTGCTGGTCTTGGTGGTCATTCCGTGGCACTGGCATCTCCAAAACTGCTGGCCCCCTTGCTGCGACTGCACCACACTTTCACCAATAGCCTCTCCTGGAGTCTCTTCCGGGACCTGAGCCCTGCCAGACAGTGCCAAGCCTCAGGTGCTCTCCAAGAGCCCTTTATACCTTCAAACAAGAACCATCTGGTGACTCTTACACCACCAAGTCCAGGTGCCAGCACAAAGTACAGCCTTGGCCGTGTCTGGAGCACAGCATCTGTGTGCTGACTCTCAAGAAACACATTCTAGAAGACTTTATCTCAATGATGCTGGCCTCTGGTTAGTCACCACTAACTTCTCAGCTCCAGCCAACCAGCATCCACTGTCCCAGCAAAGCAAAGGTTTCACATTAGTGGTTCTGGTCTCTTATGGATCACGGCTGATTCTTCAGCCTCAGCTGACCAGAACCACAGATTCTTCACGCAAATGCTTTCCTCTGAGACTTCACAAGCCTCCATCTTCTGCACTGCTCCCAACATTGTTATCCTCCAAGCTCCCACAGAACAGCTCACTGATCTCTCAACAGTAATGGCTTTCCTAGCCCAGAGTTCCAAAGTCCTTCCACAATCCTCCCAAAAGCATGGTCAGGTCTGTCACAGCAATACCCCATTATCATGGTACCAATTTATCTTAGGGTTACTAATTCTGTCATCACAGAACACCATGACCAAAGCAACTTAGGGAGGGAAAGGTTTATTCGGCTTACACTTCCATGTCCATGCTCATCATAGAAGGAAGTCAGGACAAGAACCTGGAGGCAGGAGCTGATGCAAAAGTATGGTGCATACCCAACCAGGCTCTTCCAAGCAGTGACTCATATCCAGCTGTCATTTAGGATGCTTTTTAGAACCCAGATTCATGGAGACACCACAAATGGCTGAACCAGTAGGTCTGGCATTCAGGCTGAGAATCTGCCATGGTCATTAGTCCTGAGGCCTCCTCTGATTCCAACTGGGACTGGCCCTGAACATGGGCCTGTGAGCAGGAGCACACAGGCAGGTGAGCTGTCCAGAGACTGGCCTTGAAGAGGGGACAGTGCTTGTCAGAACCAGGCAGCTGGTTTTGAGCGGTCAGACATCTCAGGACATTTTTTTTTCCATTGAGAAATGTGGAGGCTGGGTTTGCTCACTTGCCAAAAGCCATCAGAAGTCAGGTGTCATCTGACTCGAATCAGTGAAGGTCCTGAGGATGCTAGAAAGGTGCAGGTGGGTACACCTGGGCAAACCAGAGATCAGACAGAGTGCATTTAAGAAGTGTGATAGAATGCTGGGCAGTGGTGGCGCATGTCTTTAATCCCAGCACTTGGGAGGCAGAGGCAGGTGGGTTTCTGAGTTTAAGGCCAGCCTGGTCTACAGAGTGAGTTCCAGGACAGCCATGGCTATACAGGGAAACCCTGAAACCCTGCCTTGAAAAAAACAAAAAAAAAAAAAGAAGAAGAAGTGTGATAGAGGGTTGGAGAGATGGCTCAGCGGTTAAGAGCACTGACTGCTCTTCCCAGAGATCCTGAGTTCTATTCCCAGCAACCACATGGTGGCTCACAACCATCTGTAATGGGATCTGATGCCATCTTCTGGTGTGTCTGAAGACAGCTACAGTGTACTAATAACATTAAATAAATAAAACTTTTAGGGGCTGGTGAGATGGCTCAGCGGGTTAGAGCACCCGACTGNCTTCCGAAGGTGATGAGTTCAAATCCCAGCAACCACATGGTGGCTTACAACCACCCGTAACAAGATCTGATGCCCTCCTCTGGTGCGTCTGAAGTCAGCTACAGCGTACTTATGAAGAATAATAAGAAATGAATCCTTGGACCGGAGAGACCAACCGGAGCAAGCCAGGCTGTCCGGAGCGAGCGGAGCCGAATGGGGACGGCCGGAGCAAGCGGGGCCAAACCGGAGCAAGCGGAGCCGATCGGAGCGAGCGGGGCTGGCTGGAACAAGCCGGGGCCGTACGGGGGCGGCCGGGAGCAAGTGGGGCTGGCCGGAGCGAGCGGGGTCGAGCAGAGCGAGCGAGGTTGACCGGAACAAGGGAAAAAAAAAACTTAAAAAAAGAAGAAGTATGATAGAGGAAGAGTCTGAAGAGATGCCCGCTGTCGTTAAACCTGGTTCTTCCTCCCAGCCCCATGCTCTCAGAAATAAGACTCAGATTCAAAATAGATGTGCAGATACCTTGGCCTTATAGCTAGGCTCTATTCTGAATAGATCATAACCAAAATAACCCAGTTATTTTAACCTATATTCTGCCACATGGCCGTGCCTCTTGTCACCTCTTTTCAGTGGGTGACCCTCCTGCCTTCTCTCTCCCACAATTCTTTCTCCTCTCGGATGCCCCACCTCTCTTTCCTGCCTAAGCCATAGACCACCACGGGCTTTTTAATGGACATGTGGTGCATCCATGCAGTACACAGGCTATTCTCTGTACCAGTGCATGGTAGTAGGTGATTCCTGCATGCTTGGTTTTTACTTGTTTTTCATTTGTTTATGTGCACGTATGTGTGCCTGTGTGAGTTTATACCATGTGCATACATCTGGAGTTATGAATGATGTGAGCTGCCTTGTGGTTGATGAGAACCAAACCCAAGTCCTTGGCAAGAACAGCCAGTGCTTTTAATTATGGGGACATCTCTCCAACCCCTCTCATGATTAGTTTTAAAGGGGTTCACACAGGCTCCATATGGGTAATTGGTCTTCCCCCATGAGGAACCCAGAATGGGATGCTGTGGGCACTGGAGGTGAGGGGGTGGGCACTGGAGGTGAGGCTGTGGGCTTTGATGGGATTTAAAGACAAACGTCAAGCCAGGGCAGCTTAGAGGAGGAGGAGGAGGAAACCACATGTTAAAATCAATGTGTAAGGGGGCAGAGAGATGGCTCAGTGGTTAAGAGCCCTTGCTGCCCTTACAGAGGACAAGAGTTCAAGTCCCAGCACACATATGGTGGCTCATAGTCGTCTGTAATTCCCATCCCAGGGGATCCAATGCTTTTTTCTAACCCACAAGAGTACCAGGCACACATATGATGCCCAGACAAACACATCCAGGTAAAACACTCCACATGCATAGAATATAAATAAATCTTCTTTAACAGTGAGGGTTCAGGACACTACACTGCTCTGGGTCGTGACCTCGCCTTAGATTCCTCCTTACTGTGACAGTTTCTCAGGCTTCATTTTTGATGACCTGGGTGAACCCTTCTCAGCTGGGATTTATCTACTGTGTTTCTTATTTAGCTGGGTCTATGGGTTGGAGAGAAATGACTTATGGTGCTATTTCTTTGGCAGAGCAGAGCTAAGTCGGGATAGCAGGTCAGGGAGGGTGGTTGCTGCGGGCTTGAGGTCCAAGGCTTGGAGCAGACAATGATGGCTCTCTGGGGCCTCTGCACCTTGCCTGTTCCTGATGAACAGAGATTGCATTCACTCTCATTTGGAACTGGGCCTCCCGTGAGCAAGCCGTCTTAGTAAAGGAGACAAGACCCTTGCAAGCCCTAAACCAAGAACATAGTTCACAAAGTGAACACAATATGTATATTTTATATATATTATATTACAATAAATACGCATTATATAATTATTATGTAATTATGTGTAATGTGCATAATATATTTTATAATATTGACTTATAGATAAATATTGGATGTATACTATATAATTATATGTTATATGCAATTATTTTTTTTAGATTTATTTATTTTATGTATGTGAGTACACTGTAGCTGTACAGATGGTTGTGAGCCTTCCTGTGGTTGTTGGGAATTGAATTTTTAGGCCCTCTTCTTACTGCTCTGGTCAGCCCCACTCAATCTGGTCAACTCCGCTTGCTCAGTCCCTGCTCACCCTGGACCAAATATTTATTTATTATTATACACATATATTTATTATAAGTACACTGAAGCTGTCTTCAGACATGCCAGAAGAGGGAGTCAGATCTCATTACGGGTGGTTGTGAGCCACCATGTGGTTGTTGGGATTTGAACTCAGGACCTTCAGAAGAGCAGTCAGTGTTCTTACCCGCTGAACCATCTCGATGGCCCATTGTTATATATGATTATGTATATGCAAAAAATTCAACCGGGCGTGGTGGCGCATGCCTTTAATCCCAGCACTTGGGAGGCAGAGGCAGGCGGATTTCTGAGTTCGAGGCCAGCCTGGTCTACAGAGTGAGTTCCAGGACAGGCAGGGCTATACAGAGAAACCCTGTCTCGAAAAACCAAAAAAAAAAAAAAAAAAAAAAATTCAGGACAACTTCTGTCTTACTTTTTATGATATCTTATTTGATATTTTGGGGTTTTTTTTTTACATTTTTTTGTTTCCTTTTACCTCCAAATTGCAGTGAGACGACAGAGATGTCTATGCCATACTCAGGGGAGTTTTGAGAGAAGTCTAAGACCCTTAAGAAAGAGCCTTGTGGATTTCTGAGTTCGAGGCCAGCCTGGTCTACAAAGTGAGTTCCAGGACAGCCAGGGCTACACAGAGAAACCCTGTCTCAGGAAAAAAAAAAAAAAAAAAAAAAAAAAAAAGAAGGAGCCTTGTGCATCCGCCTATAGTTAACAATGTCTACATGGGATCAGTTTTAAAAACCTGGCCGGGCATGGTGGCACGTGCCTTTAATCCCAGCACTCGGGAGGCAGAGGCAGGTGGATTTCTGAGTTCAAGGCCAGCCTGGTTTAAAATGAGTTCCAGGACAGCCAGGGCTATACAGAGAAACCCTGTCTCGAAAAACCAAACAAAAAAAAAAAAAAAAAAAAAAAAGATATCTTTACTGCCAAGATATCTGAAGCCAGGGCTTGGGAGATGGCTCAGCACTTAAGAGTACTTGCTGCTAAGTCATGAGGACAGGAGCTTGGACCCCAGCACACTCCAACTCTTAGCGATGACCTCTGGCCTCTGCACACACATACACACACACACAGCCAGTGCCCTTAACTGTCGAGCCATCTCTCCAGCTCAGACACTTGATTTTTTCATGAGAAAGGAAGTTCTTTCCACAGACATTCTCTCGTGCCTCATTGGCTGGAGTGAATTATGTCTGTCATCCTGTGGAAATTCATAAACTCTGTACTCTTCAGTTTCAGCTCCAGAGTTTGTCTTTGAACATGGCTACCAAACTTACCTGCCTACAGAAAGCACTGACAACCAGACAGCTACCGTGATCTCTCTCCCCACCAAGTCACGCACCAAAAAGCCCACAGCACCCCCTGCTCAGAAGAGACTCAGCTGCTGCTATCCAGGTAAAGGAGCACCATGCATCGCATGTGCAGAAAGGGGTTCTTCTTAGGATTTGTTTTAATGGTGGGGAGACTGAGGCCCGACAGTGTAGGTCAAGCAGACCCAGAATTCACTATATATCTTTGTGGGCTCCAAACTTAAGATTGTCCTGCCTCAGCCTCCAAGTGTTGAAATCAGGGCCAGCATGCCCGGAGTCTTTGAAAATTCTTTGTTTGTTTTTCCTGAAGATTTATGAATGTTTTGCCTACACACAATCTACACCTCGAGTGTGTCTGGTGCCCACCAGGTCATAAGAGCACATCAGATCCCCTGGTGTTAGAGTTACAGGTGGTTGTGAGCCTCTGTGGGTGTTGGCAACTGAACCTGGGTCCTTAGGAGCAGCCAGTGTTCTAATTGCCAACCCATCTCCATCCCTCAGTACCCTGATTCCCCCAAGTCGTTAGTCTCCCGTAAACAGGAGAGTCAGGCACTTGTCTGTCTTATTCTTTCATGGCAGCATCTTTCTAGCCTATGGCCCATGTTGTAAAGTGTGAGCCTGTGTGTCCCTCTGCTGGCTCCCTGTGTTTTTTGAGGTTGTGCCAAAGCAATGCTGTTGTGTGTCGGGCACAGGGCATCGTGTGTTTCCTGTGTTGCTAGCCATCTCCACATGGTGAGGGAAGTCTGCCATTTCCCTCTGAACGTCTTCTTCCCTTGGCTTTTTCAGGTTGCCAGTTCAAGACCGCCTATGGCATGAAGGACATGGAGCGACACCTGAAGATCCACACCGGTAAGTGGCAGGAGGCCATTAGCTAGGGTACCCTGAACAGCCAGCCAGTGAGAAGCTGGGGACCTAGAGATGTCAGACACCTGACAAGACCCAAGACTCACAGAGAGCAAAGGAACATGGGTGCAAAGTAAATTAAGATACTGTTTGTACATGTGATTCGGGCACAAACATATGTGAAGCAATAAAAACCCAGCAATGGGAAAGCGCTGGGTGGGGGGGGCTTCCGTGGTCGTGTAGGAACTCATCACGTTCCTAATTCATTAGCGTCAGATACAGATGGCTTCCATGCTGGAGATGAGGTGAACGTCTGTGTCTGCAAATCACATTAAGAGAGAGGAGTCTTTTTCAATGCTGGGGATCAAACCAGAGGATACACATAGTACAGCAACCTTAGATTTATTTTGTACATCTTCTGAAGGCACCGCTGGCTGCACAGCTGGCCTGAGGGTGCCCTTACTGGCCACTCTAAGAAGGGTACTTAATAGCCCCCAGGGGTTGGTGGCAGGGAGGTAACCATGTGGTTCCTGCCCAGCACTGCCACTGAAAACCAGCCACCCCAGCACTAGCAAGAAATACCAGTTGGTGCAAACTGGTATAGGGAACACCAGACAGCTGATCGAGCTGAGAGATGACCCAACCAGAAATTTATAACCTGACTGCTAAAAGTTTCAGTAAAATTATTTTATATTTGCAATGTTGAGGGTCAAACACACAAGTGCTCTGCCCACTGAGCTATAGCCCCAGCTCAATAAAATTATGCATTCTCGGTTTTTGTTGTTGTTGTTTTGGGTTTGGTTTGGTTTTTCATGACAGGGTTTCTCTAGCCTTGGCTATCCTGGAACTTGCTGTGTACAAGACCAGGCTGGTCTCGAACTCAGAAATCTGTCTGCAGAAATATACTTTTTTTTTTTAATTATTTATTATATGTATATGAGTACACTGTCAGTGCCTTCAGACACACCAGAAGAGGACATGGAATCCCATTACAGATGGTTGTGAAGCATCATGTGGTTGCTGGGAATTGAACCAAACAGGCCTCTGGAAGAGTAGTCTCTTAACCGCTGAGCCATCTCTCCATCTCCCAGACACGATCTAAGCTGCCTAACCTTACTCTCACATAATAGTGATCAGCTGGGGCTGACAGTGTGTCAGCTCGAGGCTCTGTATGTACTTGGCCTACAGAGTATAAAGTGAAAATCTCACTGGAGTGGTAACCCACAAAAACTGTAATCCCTGCACTCAGGAGGCAGAGGCAGGACTGTCAGGAGTTCAAGGCCAACCCTGACCAGGTAGGAAGTTCAAGACTAACCTGAGTTACATGAGACACTATCTCAAAAAAAAAAAAAAAAGAAAAGAAAAAAGAAAAGAAAAGAAAGAGATGGAGGGAGGAGGGAAGGAAGGAAGGAAGGAAGGGAAGGAAGGAAGGAAGGAAAGCAGGCTAGGCTTGGTGACGCATGCCTTTAACTCAGGAGGCAAAGACGGGCAGATCTCTATGAGTTCAAGGCCAGCCTGGTCTACAGAGTGAGTTCCAGGACATCCAGGGCTATGTAAAGAGATCCTATCTCAGGGGAGAAAAGAAAAAGGCAGGATAGGAGTCAAAGTCCCTATGTATCACACCTCAAAGTTGTGATGGTCCACTATGCAGCCTTCTGAATTTTTTTGCATGCAGATATAAGGCCTAAGACAGACACACCTTTTTTTGTTTTCTTTTCTTTGCGTGTGAGTGTGTGTGTGTGTGTGTGTGTGTGTGTGTGTGTGTGTGTGTGTGTTTTGTGAGACATAGTCTCACTATATAGCTCTGGCTGCCCTGGAAACTGTGTTGACCAGACAGGCCTCCTACTGTCATAGATCTTCCTGCATGCACCTCCCAAGTGCTGGGATTAAAGGCCACTACACCCAACTCCAGGCATGCAGTTTTATCATCTCTTACTAAGTAAAAAGATGTTCATCTTTCTGTTTAACATTGCCCTTATTTTAAACTTTATTTGTGTGTATGTGTGTGTGTGTATGTGTCCACACATGCTCCCATGTACACCACTGTATTCCACTGAATCCTTGTGAAGGTCAGAGGTCAACTATCATGGTCTGTCCTTTCCTGCCACGTCTGGGTCCCTAGAATTGGACTCGGGTTATAATGGCAGGCACCTTTAACCCTTAGAGCCCTCTCATCTTAAGATTGCATGTCTTTGTGCTGTTGTGTGTGTGTGTGTGTGTGTGTGTGTGTGTGTGTGTGTGTCTGCTTCGTTCTTCTTACTGGTCAACTGGGAAACTGATTCAGTCTTTTATGGCTCATCTATAAAGTAAAATCTCTCAGCCTTAGCTGTTTAATGATGTGGAAAAGACAGAAATAACTATATAAAACAAAGTCAACAGAGAATGACGTAGAACCTGCTGGAAAAGTGGGAGAGTTCTGGATCCTAGACCCAGACTTATTTAGTTTTAAGATTTATTTATTTATTTATTCATTTATTTTGTATACAGCATTCTGCCTGCATGTATGCCTGCAGGCCAGAAGAGTGCACCAGATCTCATTATACTTATAAGCCACCATGTTGTCACTGGGAATAGGAACTCGGGACCTCTGGAAGAGCAGCCAGTGCTCTTAACCTCTGAGCCACCTCTCCAGCCCCCCAGTCCCAGCTTTGTAAAGAGGATGAAACAAGACAGTCCTCAGATAGGGACCTTGGAAGTGTGACGTGTCCAAAACGATGTCGGGGGCTTGAGGCATGGCTGAGGCTCAGGCTGTATACCGTTAGCTTGACATGCAGGAAGTTCTGGCTTCCGTCCTTAGAACGGCATCAATGGGACGTGATGGTCCGCGCCTGAATTCCCACCATCCTGGAAATAGAATCGGGACTGTCAGAAGTTCAGGGTCATTTTTGGCTTCTTAGCAAATTCAGAACCAACCTGCAAATTCAGAACCAACCTGGGACTCTGTCTCAAAAAAATAAAAAGACATAAGCTGGTAGAGTTTTTTGTACTAAATGAAAAATAAGCCCATAAACAAAAGTTAATTAAAAAGAGGTGGCACTGTAACCCAGTTATAGAACACTTGGCTAGCAATCCCAATACCCTAGCTCATTCCCCAACAACACACACACCTACTGCTCTGGGCTGGTGAGATGGCTTAGCCGGGCTTCCTGACAAGTCTGAAGACATTAGTTCGATTACAAGATCCACATTGGTAAGGGGAAAGAACCCACTTCTGCAAGTTGCCCTCTGACCTTCGCACATGCCCTGGCACGCACATGCGCGTGCACACACACACACACACACACACACACACACACACAAAATAGGGACGATACAGGTCATAGCCATTGCTCAAGGGTCGATGTGTTAGATTAAACTGCTGTAACAGAGAAACCTAAACAAGATGGCTGTGTGTCTGTCCTTCACATAACTGCAAACTGGTAAATGATAACCAAAATTAGTAAGATGATAGACGTTGAGCTAGGTGGACAGAACATTTATACCAGACCCTCTAAGGCTTAGGGAACATCGAGTATGGGGGGCAGAAATACCGCCCACGCCAGAAGAGGAACAGAAAGGCTGCTTTGTTTTAAAGCCTGGGTAGTGAGGCATGGCTGTAATACCAGAACTCTGGAATTGAAAACAGGAAAATTAAAGCCAGCCTGGATTACATACCACGTTTGAGGCGTCTGGAAACAACAAAATATTTTTGTTTATTTATTTAGTTGCTGTGTGCTTTTAATTAATAAGGAATTCATACTCGTCTAAGGGGGAAAAAGCATGAAATTTCTAATAAGCAGTGCAGCGCAGCCACCACCCTGCCCCTTGCCTGTGGTCTCTAAGCAACCACCGGGGCCTGCGGTTTAGTCTCCTTCTAAGGTGTTGGGAAGCAAATGTTAACCTTTCCATCTTGCTTCCCCGCCTCCTGCGGCTTGCGCGTGCACCGGAAGGTGACAAACCCCACAAGTGTGAGGTGTGCGGGAAGTGTTTCAGCCGGAAGGACAAGCTGAAGACGCACATGCGGTGCCACACGGGCGTCAAGCCCTACAAGTGCAAGACGTGCGACTACGCGGCTGCCGACAGCAGTAGCCTTAACAAGCACCTGCGCATCCACTCGGATGAGCGACCCTTCAAGTGCCAGATCTGTCCCTACGCCAGCCGCAACTCCAGCCAGCTCACCGTGCACCTGCGCTCGCACACGGGTAAGCTGCTCTGCGCTTCCCGCGGGTTCCTACCTGCCAGAGGGGCAGAGGGGAAGGAGCTGGGGGTGTGGCCTGGTGGGCAGAGTACTTACCCAGCATGCACAGGGCCGCATCCTCAGCACCACTTTAAAGGCAAACCGCCTGTAACCGCAACGTTGGAGAGGTGGAGGCAAGAGGATTGGGAGTTTTAGACCGATCTGGGCTATATGAATACTTGGTCTCTCCTTTTGAAAAATATGATTTTTATAATTATTATTTTTAATTCACGGCCTGGAGGTGTGACTGCCTTGGCAGTACAAAGCCCTGGGTGCTATCCCCAGTGTCACATAAACCAGGCGTGGCCAACCTGGGCTGTAAGGAAACCCTGTCTCTAAAAACTACATTTTAAAAAAATCACTGTTACTGTTGTTACCGTTTTAAATTCAAGGGCTGGGGATGTGATTTCGTTGGTGGAACACTTGTGTGAAGCCCTGAGTTCAGTCCCCAGCACCATATAAGCCAGGCATGGTGACAAGAGCCTCTTACCTCCATACTCAAGAGGAGAGTGGCAGGATGATCAGGAGTTCAAGGTCTTCCTTGGCTGCATACAGAGCACAAGGTCAGCCTGGGCTCCCTGAGACCCTGACTCAAAGAAACAATTTTAGAGGAGCTACGGTGGTCGTCCATCCTCTTCCCTACCATACTGTCCCAGTAATGGCGGAGCCGTTGTTGAGGTGACAGATTTCTGTGTGTTTTTATGTAACTGTGTAAGTGTGGGGTTGAAGGACTATAGTCTGTGGGATAGATACAATGTGCTGTTAATAATCGTCTGTATTGCAGTCTGTCAGTTCAGGCATTTTTAGATGATGTGCTCGCACATTCAGCGTATTAGTGGTGACACTTGCCTGCATGTGAGAGAACCCCGGGCTGTGTGGACTCAGCTCTGCAAAATACACACACACACAGCAAAGCCAGTAGAGCCGGAGGCTCTGATTACACAGTAGTGCTTCTTTTGGCTTATGTATCAGTAAGCTAACGATTCAGCGGTGCCTCGTAACAACCATGTCCTGGATGGCGGGTCGCAGCAGGAGTTGCCACTGACATTGGCTCAGATTAGCCACACAAGTAAGAAGGCTGCGCGTCTGCCTGTCTCTGCTGGGGGGCAGCTGGATTGTGGGCTTGGCAGGTGTGTGCTGATCTCAGCTGGGGTGACCAGGCTGTGTGCCATCTGTTACTGATCCTCCTCTCAGGCTTGTGACTGGCCCAGGCTTGGTTTCATCATCATCATCACCACCACCATCATTACCACCACCACAGAGTATAAGCAAGCAAGCCCAATGGGGGAAGCCCAATGAAACTTCTGGTTACATGTGTTTACAAGCAAAACAGTGGGCCTAAAGCAAGACACAGGTGTCAGGGATGGGATTGAGCTCCACTACGGGACAGGCCGCCATCAGATTACATGGCAAAGGCCAGGGGCATGAGAGGTGTGAAGATTTGGAGCCATTTATGCAAACAGTCATGGTCACCTTTGTCCCCACCACCAAGCTCAGCCCTGACATTTATTACATCTTCAGGACCCCCATAAATCTCAGGCAGCCACAGGATCAGGCCAAGAGATGGAGACTGACCGAGCTTCTCAGGTCAGAAAAGGATAAGGAGTCTGGTTCTGATACACCATGACACACTGAGCCCCGGCATTGACAGTAATCCTGTTCTTAGGAAAAGGGAATGAGAGCCCTAGCTATGACTGGTTCTCTCTGAGCGTATCCCCCTGGGGGACAAGGGACACTTCTTGGTTCTGGGGGTGGTCTAGCTCTGGCTCATAACGCTTTCAGGTTCCATTCCTTGGGGGGCATCATCTCCTCAAGCTTGCTGCCTACAGAAGGGCGTGCGCTGATGTACATGCATGCCAAGGACAGAGATGGGTCTTTTTTTGGTTTTGCTTTAGTGTAGATTTCTGTCCTTTTGCTACCGGAGCCATCTTTAAACTTTTGAGTTTCCTGAGCTGGTAATAGTGGTGCACACCTTTAATCACACTACTTGGGAAGCAGAGGCAGGAAGATTTCTGAGTTTGAGGCCAGCCTGGTCTACAGAGTTCCAGGACAGCCAAGGCTATACAAAGAAACCCTGTCTCAAAAAACCAAAAAAAAAAAAAAAAAAAAAACAGCGGGCCATCCCTTCTCTGTCTGGGCTCAGTTGTAGACATTTCCTCTGACAGTGACCTCCTGGCACCAGCTTAATTCTTTTGGAGATTTGACCAGAATCGTACATCTCCACTTCTTATTTGGTCTTCATCAGGACATGATCTTGGATCCCATGCTTTTGCCTAGTTGGCAAAAGGTAAGAAGCTAGTTGGCAGAGCTGGAGTGATGGCTCAGACGTTTAAGAGCAGTGGCTGCTCTTGCAGAGCTCATGGGTTTGATTCCAGCATCTACGTGGGAGCCCACAATCATCTCTGACAATACCCTCATATGGTATGCATACCTGCAGACAAAACACCCATATAGATAGAATACATACCTAAATAAATCTTTTTAAGTTAGTTAAAGTAGCTGGAGAGATGGCTTGGTGGTTAAGGGCAACCACTGCTCTTCCAGAGGTCCATGGTCCAGAACCACAGCTTACAACAGACCACCTATAACTGTAGCTTTGGGGTCTCCATAGTCCTCATCTGAGTTCCAAGAGTTGGTATATACACACCCGCATGCACTGCACTTGTGTAAAAACTCATTTCATTTTGTTTGGAAGCAAGGTCTCACCATGTAGATCCGCCCACCTCTGCCTCCCATGTTCTGGGACTAAAGATGTGAGCCACCACGCCTGACTAAAGTAAAAATTTAAAGAGTCAGTAGGAGACTTTCACAGATGCTGGCTGGAGATGGACAGACCATGTCTAGAAAACTGTCCTTCAGACACTGCTTGGGAACTGCTGGCTATTTAGTGAACTTCTCTGCTGTATCACCAGCCAGACGCACCCTGCAAGCCCTGGCTGCCTGGCTGTGTGTACCAGTGTGCGGGTGGACTGTGTTAAGTTTAGCTGATACATGTTTGCTGTTAAGCGTGAATTAAATCTTTGGAGTTTGATTCCCAAACCCAGGCTGAAGGTTTTGGTCCTCTGCTTGACAGACTCAGTTCCAGGTCCCTGATAGCCTCCCTTCCCTGAAACCCTCTTTAAATGTTGCAGCCTCTTTTGTTCATTGTGTGCTGGGATCCGCTGAGGCCCCTGTAAGTAACTCTCTCTCAGCTGGGCTTTAACGGAGAAGCTGTTGGCTGTGAGGAGAAGTCCCGGTACCCTGGGGTGGAGTGGTCTAACTTGTGCTCCTCATGTCTATCATCATCCTTCTGGGACCAATGGACTAGCCAGGAGCAACCTTCTCACCATGTGTGAGCAAAACCAAGCTGTTTCAAAGCACCTAGTTCCTTGTCATCGAAGCACTCTGCAGGTAGAGGCAGGAGATCAGTAGTTCAGGGTCATCCTCAGCTATGTAAACTGTTTGAGGCCATCCTGGGTTACATAAGATCCTCCCTCAACAACCCTTATCAAACAAAAAAACAAATGAACAAATAAACCTTTGTGTCAAGCATTCTTGATCCTGTTAATATTGGCCAAATCCAGTGACCTCTGAGCCTGATGTGGGTCGCAGCACATCACCCTGCCCTTGTAGAAAGTTTGTGTAATTATTTAGATGTCAGAGGCCACAGGAGGGGTGGGAGATTTGGGGGCATCTGTGCAGTCTACTGCAGCAGGCTAAAACATTGACATAGTTGGTTCCTAACCTGCTGTGTATAATCTGTTCCTTTTTTTTTTCCTTTTTAATATATTTGTAAGACTTTATGTATGTGAGTCACTGTTGATCCCATTACAGATGGTTGTGAACCATCCCATTACCATGTGGTTGCTGGGAATTGAACTCAGGACCTGTGGAAGAGCAGTCAGTGCTCCTAACCACTGAGCCACCTCTTAGTGTACCTCTTTTCAACTCCATTTCTTCAGTCTGGTTCTTCCCCGCCTGGTGGCTCACACCCAAAAATCCAAGCACCCAACTGAGACAGGAAGGTGAAGAGTGCAGAGCCAGGCCGAGGAGCAGGCTCACTAGCTAAAGGACTTGCTGTGCTGTGGACATAACAGCAGGTGGGCAGGGATGGTGGCCTGGCTGTAATTCCAGCACTGGGGAGGAGGGAATGGGGGATCCCTGGGGTGAGCTGACTAACCAGATAGGTAAGCTTCAAGTTCATGGAGAGACCCTGCCTCAGTAAATAGAATGGGAGGGTGGTGGAGGAAGACATCAACCTCTTGCCTCTCTGCTCTCTCACACGTACAAACACACAGGAATAAAATATGCAAAAACGTCAAAAATATAGGTCAGCGTCAACCATGGCTATATAGTGGTACCTAATCTCACACAACACCGTCAAAGGTCAGTTTCGGCTTACCTGGTTGAACTCGGTCATATTCGTGGCATTTTTAGATGCTGTAAAGGTGCTGCTCCTAGCAGTTTAAATGTGTGCCACATGTGTCATCTCCGTGAAGTGCTCATTTTGTTTTCTAGCTGCTTGTGACACTTGTACAACTTTACCTTAGTAGTACTGTGTTTCAGCTGCCGGTCAGTCTGACGCTCTATGCCAGGCCGCCGATCATCTTAACTGAAAGTGGTGAAAGCTCTGTTAGTTTAAATACACCCAGCAGCACTTCTTAAGCCCTGGGATGCTGGGGTCAGAGGGCGCAGTCACTGGCTACTGAAGAACTTTGACCACTAATGCTTCATTTAAGAAATACCTTTAGGCGGTGGTGGTGCACACCCTTAGTCTCTGTATTGGGAAGCAGAGGCAGGAGGATCTCTGAGGACAGCCAGATCTACACAATTAACCCTGTCTCAAAAAAACAAACAAACAAAAGCAAATTTTAAAAAAAAAATTTAGGGGTAGAGAGATGGCTTTGTGAGTGAAAACACTCACTTCTTGATAACCTGAGTTCAGTCCTCAGGACCCACGTGGTAAAAAGAGAGACTGGCACCCACAAGTTGTCCTCTGAGCTCCACTCACACACCAAATTAACAAATTAGTAAATATACAATAATCATAAAACACCAGGCTGCAATTAAAAGAAAGTTAGACAAATATTTACAGGGTCAGAGTAATAGCTTGGTTCTTACCATTGCCGCCCTTGCAGAGGCCTGAGGTTTGATCCACAGCCTGCATACGTACAATGTCTCTCTGCCAGGAACTCCAGGCCTGGGGATCTGTGGGCACTGCACACATGTGCCGCACAGACATACGTGTGAGCAAAACACAAAACGGTCAAAGTAATTTTAAAAAAGAAATGTTTGGAAGTAAAAAAGGGTAGGGGGGCACAGTGGTGTATGCCTGTAATCTCAGCACTTGGGGGAGTAAAACAGGAATTCACAATCACCTTCAGCTACATAGGGAGTTAGAGGCTAGCCTGGGCTACAAAGGAGCTTGTCTGAAAAAAACAAAAACAAGGGGTGTGGTGGCGCACACCTTTAATCCCAGCACTCCGGAGGCAGAGGCAGGCAGATTTCTGAGTTCGAGGCCAGCCTGGTCTACAGAGTGAGTTCCAGGACAGCCAGGGCTATACAGAGAAACCCTGTCTCGAAAAACCAAACCCCCCCCCCCAAAAAAAAAAAAACACCCTTAATCTCTAGGAAATGGATGTTAACTCTTCAACCTGGCTGTGAGATTTGGTTATCGTTTATCCACCCCACCCCCACCCCTACCTCTACCCCTACCTCCACCCCCCACCCCACCCACCCCCGCAACCCCCACGACTGGATTTTTGTCGCTAATGGAATTGATAAAAAGAAGAAATGAAAAGAAGGGGAGGAAATGTTTGTCATTCTGGTTTGAGCACGTGGCATGAACTTGTCACCCGAGGATCTCAGGGTTTCAAAGCATTCTTTGCCAGTTGTGAAAACCTGTCTGGAAGAATCCATAGTCCCGCCGCTAGGTGGCTACTTACCGCTGTGGAACGTGTTGCCAGCGACAATTCTTTCAGTGGTTTTATTTTTAATACCCGTTTCAGTGAAATCAGTTTCTTCTGGATTCCTGTTGCTTTATTTTAGTTTTTTGTGCTGTTTTATCTTCCTGTAGAAGGGTTCCGTGAGTTTTGCCAAACATTTGGAAGGGTGAGAGGCAGGGAGTATGAAGGCAGGGAAAAGGCCAGTGTTTATCAAAAACACCAGTTAAGGGCCCAGAGATGGCTTGGTCCGTGACTGCCACTCAAGCACGAGGACCTGAGTTCGATTCCCGGAACTCACATAAAAAGCTGGGCATAGAGGCAGACAGTGTGGGTAGACGGCTCCTGAGCAACGAGACTGACCTCTGGCCACCACATACACTTGCACACTGTCTTAGTCAGGGTTTCTATTCCTGCACAAATATCATGACCAAGAAGCAAGTTGGGGAGGAAAGGGTTTATTCGGCTTACACTTCATTCTGCTGTTCATCACCAAAGGAAGTCAGGACTGGAACTTAAGCAGGAGCTGATGCAGAAGCCATGGAGGAATGTTCTTTACTGGTTTGCTTCCCTAGGCTTGCTCAGCCTGCTCTCTTATAGAACCCAAGACTGCCAGCCCAGAGATGGTCCCACCCACAAGGGGCCCTTGATCACTAATTGAGAAAATGCCTCACAGCTAGATCTCATGGAGGCATTTCCCCAACTGAAACTCCTTTTTCTGTGATAATTCCAGCTGTGTCAAGTTGACACAAACCTAGCCAGTACACACACCTACATTTTTTTATTAATGAAAAAGACCTCTTAGGGAATACATTGGGCTGTAAGGGCCAAATAGCTGCAGACCCAGCAGTTCATCTGTGCATAGTTGGTGTTCATTTTCTCTCTGTTGCTGGGTGAACATTTTAACCTAAGGCAGTTTGAAGGAAGAAAGGGCTTACCCTTATTCATCCCAAGTCACTGAGGAAAGTCGGGGCAGGAACTGAAGCAGAAACCTCTAGGGATGCTGCTGGCTGGCACACCCACTGGCTTGTTCTCTGCTGGCTTTCTTATACAGCTCAGACTCACCCACCTCGGGATGGTGATGTTAGCAGGGCTGACCCTCCCACATTAATCTTCAGTCAAGGTATTCCTCACAGGAATGGCCGCAGGCCAGTCTGAGGGAGGCAGCTCTTCAAGTGAGAGTCCCAAGTGTCTCTGGGTTGTGTCAAGTTGACTTAAAAACTAAGTGTGTGTGGGGGTGGGGAGGGGGTGCTGGAGAGGTGGCTCAGTACTTAAGAGCACTGACTGCTCTTTCTGAGGTCCTGAGTTCAATTCCCAGCAACCACATTGTGACTCACAACATCTGTATTGGGATCTGATGCCCTCATATGGTGTGTCTGAAGAGAGCAACAGTGTACTCACATAAAATAAATAGATTCTTTTAAAAACTAAGCAGGGACATGGCCAGGTTTACACAACTGTGCTGCCCAGCATGGGTGAGCCCTGGCTTCAGTCTTCAGCACTGGAAGAGATGGCCTTGACCCAGTGAGCTTTATTTATGAAGCAGCAGTGGCTGGGGTTTGGGCCACAGGCTGGTGCTCCCAGCTTCCGGCTCAGGAGTTAATTTGTGTGATGTTAGTGGCATTCAACTATGTGAAGTATTATTTTGTTCCCGCATGGCTGTTTTCTGAAATAGAGTTAACTTGATCCCTGCAGCATCTCGTGGAGTGCATTAGGCAGCTCAGGGTGATGTTGGCCTTCTACCAAGGAGTGACGCATGATCGTGGTCTCGGAGAGTGAGCGTGGGTCACAAACCAAGCCCTGCCACATGCTGCTAGTTGATCATGAATGTGTCGTGTGTGCAGTCTCAGGACCTAAGCCGTGTGTACAGTAGTGCTCAGAGGCTGTTGCCAGAAGGCCACCCTGTATTGTCCTTGGCATGGCTCCTACCGTCCCAAAACCAACCTTAGACCCTGACCGGCTGTCAGCTCTCTTGCCTAAGCAATCGAAGCAGTCCTGGGGAAATGCCTCGGCTGATGAGCGCTCAGATCCTGGATTCCACATAAAAACGTCAGCCCTGGGGCATAGCTGTGGTCCCAGCACTGGGTTAGCAGAGACAGGCAGGCGGATCCCTGGGACTTAGTGGCCAGTGGGGCCCAGTTTGTGAACTCCAGATCACTGAGAGGTCCCATCTCAAGGAAGGTGGTCAGCGTTCCTGAGGGTGACCTCTGAGGTTGTCCTTTTTTTTGTTTTTTTGTTTTGTTTTTTGTTTTCAAGACAGGGTTTCTCTGTGTAGCCCTGGCTGTCCTGAGGCCTGGCTAGCCTTGAACTCAAAAATCCTCCTGCCTCTGCCTCCGAAGTGCTGGAATCAAAGGCGTGCGCTGATTCTGAGGTTGTCCTTAGACCTGCACATACACATACTTACTGCATGTACACACAGGTGCCCATGAAAGCACACCTCGCTGGAGAAGAAGGTCCTTGCTTGATGACAACTGCCTTTGGTAATGGATCTTCGGACCTGGCAACGGTTGAGTGAATAATTTGGGAAATCACACCCACTCAGATGTTTGCAATTTCCCCTCATCCTTCAAAAAACACAAATTCAAAAACAAAACAAAAAAACAAGCAGCTGGATTTTGTGACCTCTCCCCAAGTAGAGAAGACAGCTGGCAGTAAATGAAAAAATATATCTTGTGCAATAAACACGTCTCTATTAATAAAAATCTGTAAGAATTATCCTCGGGTGTAGCCATCATGTGGGGTGTGAGGGGGAGCCTCACGAATGCAGCTTGGCGCTGACCTGTTGGAGATGTGTTACTAAGTCTTTGACTATACTCAATTCACAATTCAGAAGGATAAAGTTATGCAACCAGCAGTCCCCAGCTAGCAATCTGTCTTAACTAGAGTATGGAGAAAGGGCTGGAGAGATGGCTCATCAGATAAAAGCATTGGCTGCTCCTCCAGAAGACCTGGGTTCAATTCCCAGTACACACACCAGGCAGCTCACAGGAGATCCAATACTCTCTTCTGGCCCCTATGCAAAATTAGAAATTACATCATTAAAAAAAAACAAAAACAAACAAACAAAAAAAACCCGTGAAGTTGATTTGTACATCCTATCTAGGACATTTAAATGGCTCTTTTCAAAAATCCCCTTTTTTTCCTTCTGGGTTTTATAGGGGCGGGGGTGTGCCGGCACTTGGTGATGACTCAGGTTTGGGGACCGAAGAGAATCCCAAGGGCTGCTGGGAGCTGCAGCGAGGAGGGGGCCACCTTCCTGCCTTGGTACAAGCCATTTTCTGGTGTGCGCTTTGGGGGGATCCTCTGTAGTTGTTAACCTACCTGTTCTTATGGAAACTCACCTTGTGTTGACAGGGGACGCCCCCTTCCAGTGCTGGCTCTGTAGTGCCAAGTTCAAAATCAGCTCGGACTTGAAAAGGCACATGCGTGTGCACTCGGGGGAGAAGCCTTTCAAGTGCGAATTCTGCAATGTCCGCTGTACCATGAAGGGGAACCTCAAGTCGCACATCCGCATCAAGCACAGTGGGAATAACTTCAAGTGTCCGCACTGCGACTTCCTGGGTGACAGCAAATCCACCCTGCGGAAGCACAGCCGCCTGCACCAGTCGGAGCACCCGGAGAAGTGTCCGGAGTGCAGCTACTCCTGTTCCAGCAAGGCCGCGCTGCGCGTGCATGAGCGCATCCACTGCACCGAGCGCCCGTTCAAGTGCAGCTACTGCAGCTTCGATACCAAGCAACCCAGCAACCTGAGCAAGCACATGAAGAAGTTCCACGCCGACATGCTCAAGAATGAGGCGCCGGAGAAGAAGGAGAGCGGCAGGCAGAGCAGCCGGCAGGTGGCCAGGCTGGACGCCAAGAAAACGTTCCACTGTGACATCTGTGACGCCTCGTTCATGCGGGAGGACTCGCTCCGCAGCCACAAACGGCAGCACAGTGAGTATCACAGTAAGAACTCAGACGTGACTGTAGTACAGCTTCACCTTGAACCCAGCAAGCAGCCGGCTGCGCCCCTCACCGTAGAGCAAATCCAAGTCCCCCTCCAGTCCAGCCAGGTGCCCCAGTTCAGCGAGGGGAGGGTCAAGATCATCGTGGGGCATCAGGTGCCTCAGGCGAACACCATCGTCCAAGCGGCCGCAGCTGCCGTCAACATTGTGCCCCCGACCCTGGTAGCCCAGACCCCAGAGGAGATCCCGGGGAACGGCCGGCTACAGATCCTTCGCCAGGTCAGTCTCATTGCTCCTCCTCAGTCCTCCGGGTGTCCCAGCGAAGCAGGTACCCTGAGTCAGCCAACTGTCCTGCTGACCACCCATGATCAGACGGCAGGGGCTGCCCTGCAGCAGGCTCTGATCCCCACCACCCCGGTTGGGACCCAGGAAGGCACGGGAAACCAGACATTCATTGCCAGTTCAGGCATCACGTGCTCGGACTTGGAAGGCCTTAATGCTCTGATTCAGGAGGGGACGACGGAAGTGACTGTGGTGAGCGATGGGGACCAGAGCATCGCAGTGGCCACCACGGCACCCTCTATCTTCTCTACCCAGCAGGAACTGCCCAAGCAGACTTACTCCATCATCCACGGGGCGACACACCCCGCCCTGCTCTGTCCGGCTGATTCTATACCTGATTAGTATGGAGGGAGGGGTGACAGACTGCGAGAGGAGTACTGTGAGAGGCCCCTGGTCCCGCATAAATAATTGTATTTTATACAGTTTATGTAATTTTTTAACAGGGTATCAACGTGGAGGCCATTCTCCCTCACGCTCTTGTTGATTGTGTCTTAATGGTTACCAAGGTTGATTCCAATACGGAGTTGGAATTCACCACAGTAGGACTGAATATATTCGTTTGTTTTTCCAGGTTTTGGATTCGGATTCAGATTTAATTTTTTTTTCAACTGGAATAAAGGTGTTTGGGTTTGGGTTTTTCATCGTATAGTTTGTATAGTATAGTTTGTATGTACACAGTGTGTGTATGTGTGTGTGTGTGTGTAACTGTGGAGGGGAGACTGGGTGTGGGGAGGAGAGAAAGAGACTGGGTGTGGGGGGGAGAGAAAGAGACTGGTGTGGATCTGAGAGAGAGAGTATGTGTGTGTCTGTGTATGTGAGAGAGAGATTGTGTGTCTGTGTGTGTGTAACTGGGGGGGAGAGAGACTGAGTGTGGGGGAGGAGAGAGAGAAAGAGACTGGGTGTGTGTGTGAGAGACTGTGTCTCTGTGTGTGTGTCTGTGTGTGTGTGTGTATGAGAGAGAGAGAGAGAGAGAGAGAGAGAGAGACTATATATGTGTGTTCCTGTCTGTCAGTTCTGACTCTGTATGTGACTCTGTGTGTTTGTGTGCATGTCTGTCTGTCTGTGCCTGTGTGGAGTACTTATGTCCCTACATAGATCCCTACTATGATGGGCCATTTTCTACTGAGTGCTGGAGATGAGGAGCCAAAGGGAACCCTGCCCTCACAGCTGGCGAAAACACACTCAGTAGGGCTGGAGAGGTGGCTCAGTGGTTAAGAGCACTCACTGCTCTTCCAGAGGTCCTGAGTTCAAATCCCAGCAAACACATGGTAGCTCACAACCATCTGTAATGGAATCTGATGCACTCTTCTGGTGTGTCTGAAGACAGCAACAGTGTACTCATATACTAATAAATAAACCTTTAAACAACAACAACAAAAAAGCCCACACTGAATAGAGATACTTGGTTGTTTTTGTTTTTGTTACAATTCAAAACATGATTAGAGAGGGTGAAGGATGAAGTTTAATTTGTTTTTCATTATGTGCAGGTGTGCACATTAGTGCAGTGCCCACGGAGGCTAGAAAGGGTGTCAGATGTTCCTGGAGCTGGAGTTACCAGTGATTGGCTTGGGTGCTGGAACACAAACCCGGGACCTCTGCAAGAGCAGTGCACACATTCTTAACTGATTAGCCATCCCTCCGGGCCTGAGCTTTGTTACAGAATCAGAGGGACTTCAGCAGCCCAAGCAGGGGCTTGGGCTCATCTCATAAACACCTCCCTCCTTAGCAAAGACCTACAACCACGCAAACTGCTGTCTGTGTCTTTATTTTTGTTTTGGAGACAAAGTCTCTGTAGGCCAGGATGACCTCAGATAAGATCCAGGAGGAACAGCCTTCCACCTGCTGGGATTACACATTTACAAGCCTGAGTGCCATTTGCCTCATCTGGCTCCCACACATTTGAAACTTTGGACTTGAAGGTTATGACATTTCTGCTTAGATGTTAATAAGATGTTGGATCCTATTAATACTTGACAGTTGAGCCGGGCGTGGTGGCGCATGCCTTTAATCCCAGCACTCGGGAGACAGAGGCAAGCGGATTTCTGAGTTCGAGGCCAGCCTGGTCTACAGAGTTCCAGGACAGCCAGGGCTACACAGAGAAACCCTGTCTCAAAAAACAGAAAAAAACAAAACAAACAAACAAAAAGACTTGACTTGAAAGGTTTTTTGGTTGTTGGGTTTTTTTTTAAGATTTATTTATTATATGTAAGTTAGTTGTCTTCAGACACATCAGAAGAGGGCATCAGATCTCATTACAGATGGTTGTGAGCCACCATGTGGTTGGTTGCTGGAATTTGAACTCAGGACCTTTGGAAGAGCAGTCAGTGCTCTTAACCTCTGAGCCATCTCTCCAGCCCCCGTTTCTTGTTTGTTTTTGTTTTTGTTTGTTTTTGTTTGTTTTCGAGACAGGGTTTCTCTGTATAGCCCTGGCTGTCCTGGAACTCACTCTGTAGACCAGGCTGGCCTCGAACTCAGAAATCCGCCTGCCTCTGCCTCCCGAGTGCTGGGATTAAAGGCGTGCGCCACCACGCCCGGGCCCCCCGTTTCTTAAATGTCCATCTCTGCTCAAGCTTGGGGTCTAGAGGAGACCTTGCTCAAAGGGAAAGGAGAAATTCTAATCGTTCCCTTTTGAGTCAGTCATTAGGTGGCGCCAAAGAGCAGGCCAGAATGCCCAAGAATGTGAAACAAAAGTCTCGGAGTGTCAGTGTGTGCCAGGACTGACGGATGAGAACTGTCTGTCACTATTAACAACAACAAAAGTGTCTTACGATGTTGTGGGACTGCCTGGTCATGTCTGGGCCACAACTGCCTGCCTTCATTCCTCAGTAACATGAATTTATTTAATGAAAGTGCTC
Organism: Mus minutoides; assembly: GCA_902729485.2. Taxonomy (NCBI): domain Eukaryota; kingdom Metazoa; phylum Chordata; class Mammalia; order Rodentia; family Muridae; genus Mus; species Mus minutoides. Next base: position 66,493 of record CACVCL010019074.1, on the reverse strand, counting down.
ATGCATTCATCTCACTTTTATATGAAGAGATGGTTTCTGCTTTGGGCAATAAACTGGGTGGGTCTAAAACAATTGTTAAAAGCCCTGAGGTTGTAGGCTCCATCAGTAAGAGTGCTTGCCTAACGTGCAAGAAGACCTGGGTCCCATCATACACACACACACACACCCAACCCCCATGATGCATGCTTGTTAAAAAAAAAAAAAAAAAAACATTCCCAGTAGTCTGGGATTAAAGGCAGGAGGATCAGAAACTCAAGGTTAACCTCAACTCTAGCAAGTTGAAGGCCAGACAGGGTCATATTAAGTAGGCTGGGGTTAAGGGTTCACACTCAGGTCTTACCTTTGGAAAATGCAAAGTTCAGGTCCCTGGGATCCCTGCCTTCTAAATCTGTCTCCTTCCTCTGTTTTCTTTTATCCTTTATCTGAGTGCAATTTTTATTACGTCACTGTCTCCATTCTTGGCCAGAAATTCTCTATTTTCATATGAGCAAGAATAATGGCTAGCTTACTCCAACCTGGGTAAAAATCAGAAAGCCCCACAGCATACAAGGTTCGTGGGAATCCATTTGCCTGCTTGGACCCCTCGAAATCTCCCTCACCTCCACACCTGTGGACTTCCATGGCATGCCCCACCCCCCTGTGTGTCCAGCTACATTGCTGTTTCCGTTTTAGGGAGTTGTTTAGAGGATCTGCAATCTGGGGGCTAAAGCTATGTTCCCTGGTTTTTTGTTTTGTTTTTTTTTTTTTTCTTTTGAGATTTTTTAAATTTTATGTATGTGAGTACACTGTAGCTGTCTTCAGACACACACTAGAAGGAGTGCATCAGATCTCATTACAGATGATTGTGAGCCACCATGTAGTTGCTGGGAATTGAACTCAGGACCTCTGGAAGAACAGTCAGTGTTCTTAACCACTGAGCCATCTCTCCAGCGTTCCCTGGTTTTTAAGTAGCTCGAATTTGGGGAGGCATATTTTGTCTCTGCTCTCTAACGTTAATGGTTTGGGTCTGAGGATGTGACCTGGAAAATATGTGGGGTTTGTAAGTACTTATTTTCTGTGTATGCAGGTGGTTGTTTTGCTTTCCAAGACAGGGTTTCTCTGTGTAGCTCTGACCAGACTAGTCTCAAACTCACATGATCTACCTGCCTCTGTCACCTGAGTTCTGTGCACCACCACCTCCAATTTTACTCAGTTTTATTTACATGTGTTCTGCCTGCGCTCATGTCTGTGCACCATGTGCATGTAGTGCCTGTGGAGAACAGAAGAGGGCGCAAAATCGCCTGGAACTGGAGTTGTTGATGGCTGTGAGCCACCATGTGCTGCCGGGAACTAAACTGGGGTCCTCTGCAAAAGCAATAAGCATGCCCAGCCACTGAACCATCTCTCCAGCCCCCAAATCTGTCTTCTATACCAAAGTGCTGCCAAAGTATTTTCCTGAACAGTGACTTTATGCCCGCTAAAATCAATACAATGCACAATTCTTTTTCTATTTTAAAATAGTCACAGGATGTATTATAGTGTAGGAAGAGGAGGAGTTGGTTACCCACAACTAGAATGATAACTAAAGTTCTGAGTTACTGTTCATTGGTCCCTTACACACATTTTCTCTTAAGCAACTTATTTGTATTTTTATTTTGTGTTTGTTTTGCCTGTGTGTATGTTTGTATACCCTGTGCATGCAGTGCCTGTGGCTGCCCTGGGACTGGAGTTACAAATGATGGCAAACTGCCATGTGGGTGCTGGGAACAAAACCCAGGGCCTCTGAAAGAGAGGCCAGTGCTCTTAATTTCTGAGCCACCTCTCCAGCCAGGCACATTCCCTCTTAATATCTGGAAAAACAGTTTACAGCTTAGGAACCTGGGATTCATGGAGGCTATGAGAGAGCTGAGGGCATAACTCAGTGGTAGAGCTCTTGCCTAGAATGTTCAAGGTCCTGGGTTCAATCCCCACCAGCATCAGACACACGCGCGCGTGCGCACACACACACACACACACACACTCATGCACACATCTAAACTGTGTTTCAAACCAGCCTTAGCCCACAGTGAGCCTCCATAAGTCTTTTTTATCCCCATAGGCACGGCCACTCTGACATTGCTATCCATCCTGTTCCCTCGGTCCAAACCTGATGAGAGCCTGCGAGATATGTCTAGGGTCTAGGAGGTGAGTGGACACTCTAGTCTGTTTAGGAGCTATAATCAATTGCCATAGATGGGGTGCTTACAGACAATAGAAAATGGTCTCTTGTAATCCTAAAGATCCGGAAGTCAGAGTTTGAAGCATCAAGATGGTAAACATCAGCATCTGAGCAAGGACTTTCCTCAGAGACATCTTCCAGCTTTGCCCTCACCTCATATTTCTGAAGTCTCGTATGTATTTATTTATTTATTTATTTATTTTTAAAGGCACACTTATTTATTATATGTAAGTACACTGTAGCTATCTTCAGACACTCCAGAAGAGGGCATCAGATCTCGTTACGGATGGTTGTGAACCACCATGTGGTTGCTGGGATTTGAACTCTGGACCTTCGGAAGAGCAGTCGGCGCTCTTAACCACTGAGCCATCTCTCCAGCTCGTATTTATTTATTTTAAATTATGTTTTTATTCCTTGAAAATTCCATCCACGTTTAAAATGTGCCTTAAATATATCCACCCTCTCCCCATGGAGTCTCCTTTATAAGGACACAAACCCATCCAGTTGAACCCCATCCTTGGAACATAAACACTTCCTTCTCAACATATGATTTTGAAGGGAAACAAACATTTAGATCAAGACAGACGGGACAGAAGAGAAGGTAGTTTAGTGATGCTGAGCCGTTGAACCAGCCACACAAAGTGCCACCCACCCCATGCCTGCTCCTGACTTTGTCCCTTATCCACTAAGACTGTTCCTTTCTGCTCTGTTAGAGTCTATGTTGTTTAGGGGCTCCAGGGGGCACTTTTTTGTGTTCTTTGTTTTTGAGACAAGGTCTCAGGTAGCCCAGGCTGGCTTTGAATTCTCTGTGTAGCCAATGATAACCTTGAACTCACGATGCCCACTGCCTGCATCTCTTGAGTGCTGAGCTCACAGCTGTGAGGCTCCGGTTCACGGGCTGCTGGGGACTGAACCCAGGGCTTCGTGCATGCCAGGCTAGCTTTTAAAAATTCTTTGTTGTTGTGTGGGAGTTTGGGGGTACACGCATGCTACAATGTGCATGTGGAGCTCAGAGGACACCTTTGTGGGGTTGGTTCGCTCCTGCCACTGTTGGTTTCCTGGGGGTTAGGTGGCAAAGACTTTTTACCAAACTCCTATCTTGTCAGCCCCCTCCCCCGATTATTTTCTTTTTAATTTAATAATAATGTGCAGATGGGAATGTAGAGTGGCTAAGCAGAGTTCAAAGCGGGTTTAACACTTCCTAGGAAGGCTGAGAAGGATCCCGCGACTGGGCCGATCTGCGCCAATATGACACTCTGGGGATCTTGTTAAAACTCAGATTCTGATCTCAGCGCTTCTCCTATTTGAATTCTCTGGGGAGCTGGTTCAGCGCAAACTCTAGGTATGGAGAAGCTTTCTATACATGGACCAAGAAACCTGTTCAGGAATGTACATACCTGCATTGCTCATAATTACCTAGCTGGAGAGAGAGCGCCCTTTGGCAGGGCGCGGTGTGACTCCCAGTGAGACTCCAAGTATGGTGTATTCACACACTGGATTATGGGGGGAACGAAAACAGACTCGGCTGCTTGTGGTAACATGTTGAATCACAGACTTCCAGATTCCAGGGAAGGAGAGACACTCAGTGAAAGAGGCAAGACTGCACTGTGTTGTGAGGTGATGAAATCTGTAAGTAAAACTTACCTCCCCATCCCCCCCCCAAAAAAAAGGAGGCAGTGGAAGAGGCGGGCAAAAGAGGGAGAAGCCGATGGATTTGTTGAATCCAAGAATGTGCCACACCTCAAGGTAGGCGGCATCTCCTCCAGGGAGGTTTAGTTTTTGTTCTTGGATTGGGGGCAGGGGTCACCCTGAACTGGCACAGCTATCATTTTACATGTTACCAAGTTTTATTTAAACTTTTGAAAAATGTAGGGCCTAAAGAGATGGCTCTTGAGAGGACCTGAGTTCAGTTCCCAGTACCCAGATGGTGTTTCTCCCTGCTGCCTGTAACTTCAACCCCAGGGACTCTGATATCTTCTCCTGGCCTCCAGGGAAACCTACATTCGTGTTCGCATACCCTATACAGACATATAGACATAGATGCACAGTTAAAAATAAATATTTTTAATCAAAAATTTTTGAAAAATATTTCCTGCATGGATGTTTTGCCTCTACGTATGTTTGTCCTGCACGTGCATTCGGTGACCGTGGAGGACGTGACAGACAAGGGCATCAGCTCTACTATAGCTGGAGTCACAGACTGTGAGTAACCATTTGGATGCTGGGAACTGAACACGGGTTCTCTGGGAGAGCAGCCCATGCCCCTGACCACTGAGCCATCTCTCCAACCACCCCTGCCCTTTAAAAGGTTCTTTTTTAAAACTTAAAAGATTGTGAAAAGATTTATCCCAACATGTCAGTCAGTTGACCACACCCACACTGTGCTTTTTTTGTTGTTGTTTGTTTTTTGTTTTTTGTCCTCGTCCCCAGGGACAAGTCACAGGCCACCTCTAGAGCTTCGCCTGCAGTTCAAAGTGTCTCTAAATACGTGTGCAATCTCTGTGTTATGCTTCCCACCCCATTGCGTGTGTACTGATATGCATACATACAGTCACAGCGGCGTCCCACACGTCTTGACCTTTGGATATCACACTTGGTACAACCTGAAGCATTTCTGTATCTGTGAATGTAGAAACCCGTTAGTTCTGTGTTCCCCTAAATGTATATGGGCTGCAGCTGGTGCAGAAATATGTGAATTCTGCAACTCAGAAGATTAATGTCATCCCACGCTTGTTTGCTTCCAGTGTATTTCCACGGGAAAACAGTGTCTTGTCTAGTTAGCGTGGACTGAGTGCTCACTATTGCTTGAGATAAGTGTAACACACATCCTATTGTTATCAATAGTTAGTAACATGTAGACCACTGCCTCCGTAGCAGACATCATTTTTGCCCACACATAAGGCTGTCCAGCACTCGGGAGGCAGAGGCAGGCAGATTTCTGAGTTCGAGGCCAGCCTGGTCTACAAAGTGAGTTCCAGGACAGCCAGGGCTACACAGAGAAACCCTGTCTCGAAAAACAAAAAAAAATATTTAAAAAGGCTGCTCATCACTGTCCCCCAACTGTAGCACCATCGCCATTTCATTGAGGAAAAGTGGGAAGCAATTGGCAGTTTTCAAAAGACCAAACAGAGCTGGAGAGATGGCCCGGTGTGTTGGGTTTGGGGTGGAAGCTGGTGTGTTGGGTTTGGGGTGGAAGCCAAGAAAGTCACTTCAGGTGCGGAAGCTTAAAGGAAAGCTTCAGTCGGGCGGTGGTGGCGCATGCCTTTAATCCCAGCACTCAGGAGGCAGAGGCAGGCAGATTTCTGAGTTTGAGGCCAGCCTGGTCTACAAAGTGAGTTCCAGGACAGCCCAGGGCTATACAGAGAAACCCTGTCTCGAAAAACCAAAAAGAAAAAAGAAAAATGAAAGCTTCGTTTTCTGAGCACTCAGGGAGGCGGCCAGTTCTGGATCTGAAGGGAGTTTGTACAACCTTTTTAAAGGATGAGAACACAGAATGAGAGGTGAGCTGCAGTGTTCGCCAGTTGTATTTTGCCATTATGGGTTAAACAAGGGAGTACCCATTGGAGACTGGGCTGTATCCAGAGACCGGACTTTAGGGTCCTTAATTCATTCTCCTAGACATTAGGTCCAGAGCTCATAGTGATATGGGGACAAGGGGTTGGGTCAGCTATATGTAGATAATTAGGGCATACAGGCGATTGGCTATGTATTTTTTTTTATAACTTATGCACCTTGGTTTAGATAACAGTGATTTCTATATTCTTAATGTTAATTTTTTTTTTTTTTTTGGTTTTTCGAGACAGGGTTTCTCTGTGTAGCCCTGGCTGTCCTGGAACTCACTCTGTAGACCAGGCTGGCCTTGAACTCAGAAATCCTCCTGCCTCTGCCTCCCAAGTGCTGGGATTAAAGGCGTGCGCCACCACGCCCGGCTGATTTCTATATTCTTTACTGGTTAACAGACAATTAAGACATTTGGAGAAGTGGGATAGGTGTTCCTTCCTAGGCCTGAGAACATGACCTTGTTTAAGCCTGCCAGCAAGATGGAGAAGTTGTCCCTGAGATGCCTGAACTCAGACAACTGTTTACAACAGAGGCTGTTCGGCTGTAGGGAAGTCCCCAGCTCCCCTAGGACCTCGGACCGTGAATTTAGTTTATTGGAGTCTGAAACGAAATAGTAGTATTTAGAATAACTTTCTTTTGCTTGTTCCCAACAAGTGGTAGGAGAGGTTGTTCTGCAAGCATGAGGTCCCCAGGACCCACATAAAAAGCAACCCCAGGGGGCTGGTGAGATGGCTCAGCGGGTAAGAGCACCCGACTGCTCTTCTGAAGGTGATAAGTTCAAATCCCAGCATCCGTGGCTCACAACCATCCGTAACAAGATCTGGCACCCTCTTCTGGAGTGTCTGAAGACAGCTACAGTGTACTTACATATAATAAATAAAATAAATCTTAAAAAAAAAAAAAAAGCAACCCCAACATTGGGGGTGAGACAGATTGGCCGGATGGATGGTTGATTGTTTATTAGTTTATTGAGAGACCCAGTCTCAAGACAAGATTGTCAAGGGTGATACAGGACTACACTGGGAATCCTGTTCTGGCTTCACATGCTCCTGAGTGGACATGAATAGTCACACACTAACGTGTATGCAACACACACACACACACACACCCCACAGAGGGACCAGGAGCGTCTTCTCCTGAGTCAGAGGTATACTGTTTAACTTGGATTTTGAAAACTCATAGGATCCCAGCATATCACTTTGACCAGCTGCTCATTCCACAAGATGCCTTCAAACATGAAGGAAGTGGGCAGGCAGCCTGAGAGCCTTTGAAGAGGAAGGTGATAGGTCTGTCCAGAATGAGGAAGTAAATCCCCCCAAACTCCCCCCCCCCCCCCCCCCCCGCAGTGGTCCAGAGTTCAGAAATGCAGGCTTGGGAAGGGAAGAGCAGAGTGTCGTCTTAAGGGGGCCACCCCCCACCCCCACCCCCACAGCTTAGCTGTCATCTCAAAACCTTCAGGGCTTCTCTTAAAGTGACTTCCTTTTCAGTTGATTTTGCAAAAGCCCCTAAGGTTCAAAACTTAACAGTTTCTGACAGGCCTCGGTGGGGAAGAGCGGGGGCTTGCTCCTTCAAGGACCTGAGTTCAGATGCAAGCAGTGGTGCCAAGATGGGGCAAGATGAGGCATGTTCCATGCAAGATGGGCATGTTCCATGCACGAACCTGTAACTGCGGCCTTGGGGAGACGGGGATGGAGACACGGATGGACTGCTGGCTGACTGGCCTAGCTCCAGGTTCCTTGAAGGCCCAGTGTAGAGTAAATGAGGCAGAAAATGGCAGAGCAGGACCCCTGATGACCTCCTCTGCCCTCTGACCATATGTGCACATGTTTCCCCATGTGGGGATCACCACACACACATACCCACACGCTCCTCAAAAATTATCAGCTAGCTCTAATCACACAAAAAAAAACAGCTCATGTGAAAACTAGAGGGAAGGTAACAGCCGTGGCTTCTGAACACAGGCCCTGCCTGGGGTTTCTTTCCCACAATTTTTAGTCATGGTCCTTGAAATCAAGTCATTAAAACTTGGTAATGAACTCAGTAATAAGATTAGTGATAAACAGAGGAGTAGGACTTTGAACAGGTAGGTGTCAGGCAGGCTTGTAATCCCAGCACTGAACACTGAGGCAGGAGGATGGCTGCATGTTCCAAGACAGACTGGGATAGATAGGGAGACTCTTATCAGAGGAGAGAGGAGAGGAAAACAGGAAGAAAGAAAGGCAGGCAGACAGACAGACAGGCTAGAACTTTAAATAGGTACTTTGCAAAATAGTACAACCTAAACACTAGATGCGGCTACACATACCCTTAAAGCTTTTTATTATTTTTATTTTATGTATATAAGTGTTTCTCCTGCACATGTCCGTGCACCAGAGTGTGCACCAGAGTTTCTGGTACCCAAAGAGGCCAGAAGGTGTCATCAGATCCCCTGGAACTAGAGTTACAGGTGGTTGTGAGCCATCAGTAGGTGCTGGGAATTGAACCCAGGCCCTCTGGAGAAGTGGCCAGTGCTCTCAACTGCTGAGCCATCTCTCCAGCCATGGTACACCCAGCATCACCTAGTCTAAGTGAACTGGCCACTGGCAAACCAAAGGGAACTTTTTTCTTGTCACTTAGGAGGCAGAGGCAGATAGATTTCATCAAATTCAATCAAGGTGAGCCTGGACTAGGTCTAGATTGTGTGCTCCAGGCCAGCCAGGGCTAGAGAGTAAGAACCTGTCTCAATAAATAAAGAAACGAATACTAATCAGTTCTTGCCCTATTGTAAGTGAAAAATATAATCTCCATATTATTCTTTGTTGGAATCCTATATGCAGGGAAAATGCAAATTGTGATGGAAATGAGAGACTGTTTGCATCGATATGGTTTCCAGAATTAAGACAGTTGGTCACACTGTGTGTGGGAGGTGACATAATGTCACAGTCTCCTCTCCCATGCTGGGATGGAGGGATATCTGAGTGATCATGTTCCCATCCTCTGTTCGGACATCCAAACGTGGTGCTTGCATTCACTCAGGAGAAACCAGGACACTCCTGGGGAAGATCATGCATGTGTGCAGCCCTGGCTGCACCAGCGCATGCCTGGCAGCAGCACAGCTGCCCAGGAGAACAAAGAATAAATGATGGTACTTTCGTCCCATGATAATCCTACATCCCTCAAATGAGTGAACAGCGGCAGTAATCTGAGCGATCCAGCCGAGTGTGGTGGCGCACACCTTTAATCCCAGCACTCGAGAGGCAGAGGCAGGTGGATTTCTGAGTTCGAAGCCAGCCTGATCTACAGAGTGAGTTCCAGGACAGCCAGGGCTATACAGAAAAACCCTGTCTTGAAAAAACAATAAGAAAAAAGTAAAAGGGACTCCTCAGTCCTGTGAGATGGTTTGGCTGGTGATGGGCTGGCCTGTGGCCAAGTATAACGTGGTATCAAGTATCTCTGAGGTTACCCTCAATGTACCCCTTTTCAAGTTTCTCCAAAGGAGTTTCTGTTCCCAGCTTCTTCTTGATCCTGAGACAGTGTGGGAGACACTAGACCAGAGCATGTGTGTATGTTCAAATGTCTGCGTACAGGGCAGGGAGCAGGGGTTGGGGTTTAGTAGGCACCTACTAGTCACCATCCTGACAACCTGACTTGGGTTCCTAGAACTCATCATGGTGGTAGAAGGAGAAAACTGACTTCCATAGGTTTTCCTCTCTCACACACACACACACACACACACCACTATATAAATTAATGTGCAAAAAAAGACAGGATCTCATTTTTAGTCCTAGCTGGCCTAGGTTGGCCTTGAACTCAAGAGAGATTCTCCTCCTCTGCTGGGATTAAATAAAGGCGTGCACCACCATACCCAACCTGAAAAACATGTAAAGGGTATGGAGAGACAGCTCAGCAGGTCAGAGCACGTCCAATTCTTCCACAGGCCCAGAGTTCGGTTCCCAGTACCGTCATCAGACAACTCAGGACTCCTTGTGACTCCAGCTCCAGGGGAACCAATGTCTCTAGCTTCTAGAGACACCTGCACTCAAATGCTCACAAGATGCACACACATACACAGGATTTAAAGTAAAACCTTTAAGCAACTTTTAAGTCATTCTGGATAGGCATGGCTGCACACATGGACCAAAGAAAACTTATGTTAGAATATGTCTCTGAGTGTAACCTTGTGACTTCACTCAGCATAACCTACAGATGCCTAAAGAGACCGCCGACCTGGAGCCCAAAGGGAAGTTTAAGAAAGCCATCCCAGGGGAGTGGGCGATGGGTGGGGGAGTATCCTTATAGAAGCAGGGGGAGGGGGAAGGGATAGGGGGCTCCCGGAAGGGAAACCAGGAAAGGGGATAACATTTGAAATGTAAATAAGTAAAATATCCAATTAAAAAAATGCATCCTTTAAAAGAAAAAAAGAAAAGAAAGCCAGCCCACAACCATCAGTAATGGGACCCGATGCCCTCGTGTCTGAAGACAGCTATAGTGTGCTCATATACATAAATAAGCCATCTCTCTCTCTCTCTCTCTCTCTCTCTCTCTCTCTCACACACACACACACACACACACACACACACACACGCGCGCGCGCGCGCGCGCGCGCTAGGTCTGCCCCGCTGTTAAGCACTCAGAGCCTGTAAAGCCATCTTTCTCTAACTTGTCACATCTGCCTTGATTTAAAAAAAAAAAAAAATACAGTCTCAGGTCCCCACCGCAAGAACTCGCAGCTGAGCACCGCTGCATCTTTCTGAGCTGTGGCCACCACGTGACTCTCAGGTTTGGGCAGGCTTGGAGCACAGCCCTGTTAGAGTAACTTCCCAATCTGAGAAAAGTAAACACCTTGGGGTGACTAGATGGCTTTGCCGATCCTTGTTGGATGTCGTTCAGAAGGAGGGGTCCCCTCTGGTCTCCGCAAGGTCCCAGCTAGTCTGAGCACGAAAGATCAATTAGCCAAAAACCCCCGGGATGGGACCGCGCCTCAGTCACACAGTGGGTGGGGCCTGCGCCTGGGCTGGCCCCAAAGGCCTCTCCTGTGTGGTCCTAGACCTTGAGTCCCCGGGCAAGAACGGAAGGCGGGATAAAAGAGTAAAGTCACAGGCCTCGCCTCCTGAATCCAGGACTTTCAGCTTCTACTTTTAAATTTGTGTGTGTGTGTGTTGTCCCATTTGAGGCTAGAAGACATCTTACAGAAATGAGTTCTCTCCCTCTGAGCCATCTTGCCAGTCCAAACCTACTTTTTTCCCTCCCTGACTGTAGGAAAAGGAGTGCACCGGGCAAACTGGAGACACCCTTGTTCTTAAATTGTGTACTCCGATGCGCAGGTGGGAGGACGCGCCACAATCCCAGGCCCTTCTCCACCTTCGCCTGCGCGTGAGAAAATCCCTGCCAGTTTTTGCGAGAAATATCCCAGTTACCGCGGTCCGGGGCTGGACCAATTAAGAGAGAATGTAAAAGCTCTCCAGCCCGCGTGGCAGCGGCCGCGGCCTCACGTGGGAGGTCGTTAGAAATGCAGACGTTCGGGCCCCACCCCAGACTCACCGAATCAGAATCTGCATTTTAACGAGCTCCCCAGCGACTCGGGGAGCACATTAAAGTGGGAAGAGGGCTGGCGCTTCTGCAATTTTAATGAGCAAACGAATCACCTGGGATCTCGTTAAAATGCAGACCGGGTTTCGCCGACCTGAGCGTGCGCGCGCATCACCTGGGGAGCTTGTTAAAATGCAGATTCTGCTGTGGCGGGGCCGGGGTGGAGCTGGAGCTCGTGCGTGAGAGCGGGGTTCCCGGGACCCCTGAGGTCCTGGCTGCCGCCCAAGCGGCTGTCAGGACGCTTGATAAATCGCCCTACCGGGCTGACGGGCGGCGGGGCCGGGACGTGCGCGATTCCGCCCGCTGTGGGGGTGTGCCTCCAAAGTCGGGAAACGCGCGCTGTTCGGGAGGCCACTCTTGGGGACCCTCCGGGAGCCTCATCTTCGCGCCATGTCGCGGCGCAAGCAAGCCAAACCCCAGCACCTGCGCTCTCAGGAGCCGCAGCTCGAGCGCAACGAGCCCAACGGAGTGGTCCAGCGCGCAGCCGGGGAGCCCGGTGAGTAGCCCGGGGACACCAGGGACGTAGCTCCGACGTCCCCAGTTACTCTGGTGTACTCCCCACCCCGGAAATTGTGTAGGTGTCGGGTCTGGACAGGGAAAGGGGCGCGTGTAATGGTGCTGGGAACTTCTAGACCCCATCTTGGGACTTAGGGATAGCTTCTCTGATGTCCCCCAACCCCCCCCCGTCCCTAGACCTCCCCAACGGGTGTCAGATCTAGGAAGAGGGAGGTTGGAGTGCGTGAAATGGTGCAAACCGCTACCAATTCCAGTCCAAAGACCTGAGGACAGCTTCTCTAATGTCCCTAACCCTGTACCCCAGTAGGTGTCAGATTGGGGGGGGCGGGGCTTACGTGAAATGGTGCGCGAAGCTTCCAACTCCAGTTCTGGGACTTGGAGACAGTTGCTCTGATATCCCTGTCCTCTGACCCCCAGAAGTGTCAGATCTGGGGAGGGCGTGGGAGGGAGATCTGTAAGATGGTATGCAAAGCTTCCAGCTCCAGTACCGAGCCGCATACCTGGAAGGGTCAGCGGGTCTTTGTGAATTACGTGTGGTGTCAATTACACCTTGGGGGGGCGGGGGCTGCTACTCTCCAGGAAAGCGGGAAAGCGTTTAGAGGGGCCAGTTCGCCTCCCACACTTGGCAGAGGGATGCTTAGAGCCCAGAAGCTGTCTGCGGGGTGCGCGCAACCCTGAGTCTCACATCTGGGCTCCTGCTTCCGCTGCGTTGCCAGCCAGGTGGACATGCTAGGGACACACTTGCGCTTTTACAAGTGATATCCAGGAAGGGATGAAGCAGGAGCCAAGACATCAGCTCTTCAAGCACCCTCCCACCTCCACCCCCCACCCCACTCCACCCCACAAACGGTGTGGGATGGGTTTCAAGTGCGTTATCCACCTCCCAGAGAGGAAATCTTCCAGGGACCTGACGGATGCAGGAGGTGGTGAGTGGCTGGGAGAACAGGGTTGTGTGGCAGAAGATCAGGGCAGCTGCAAGGCGGGGGGCCTGTCAGAAGCTGGGGTGCCTCTGAAAAGTTCATGGAGCCATAGGGGATGGGGTAACGGAAACCACCACGTTTGGAACTAGGAAGCTCTCCCTTCCCACCTCTGCCAACCCCGTGGACCAGTTAGGAGCAGTGAAGTAACACCTCCCATTCAGAGTACCTTAGGTCGAGTGCCCCCTTCCTTCTGGAGGATCCCTCACTTCTGAAGAGCCTGGGGAAGGGAGAACCTTTATATGTCTACACATTCCTCAGCCATCTTCAGGTACCTGCTGCCCGCGGGAAGACTGGCCTTTCTAAGGCGCCTCCCTTTGATTTTCTTTCCCTTTGGACTTTGTAGATTCCTCCGGTCCCCTCTTTCTGAGGCTAGGGGGTGGGGAGAGGGTTTTAAATGGACTTAACACCCGTCTCTACTCGTGGCTTCCCAGCAGGAGTGGGGAGGGTGGGGTACTCTCTGCTTTTCAGGACTCCAACTCTATTTCCATATCCCCCATCCACCTCTGGGCAGAGTCCCCAGTGGGCTCCGGTGAGCAGCTCTCCGCTCTGAGAGTGGAGGGGTGTGGTCTGAGGGCTCTAAATAGTTCATATTCTAAAACCTAGTAAGGGTGTTGTGGGGTCCACTTAAACCCAACATAATTCAAACACCAGGTCAATGCAGATGACAGAAGTTAATTTAATCAAGCCACTACTGATCAATCAGAACAGACTGGGGGGCTGAACTACTACGCTCCCAAAAGGCACGCTGTAGAACACATTTAAAGGATAAAACCATAAAGAGAGGGGGAGCTGGCTGGGCTCTAGCACTGTCCGATCATATTTTGACATAAGGGGTTTGAGCACGGGAGTTTCCATCAATCAGGACAGGAGTTGGTTCCCAGGCCTGGGAATAGGAACTTAGTTTGACCCTGCCAGCAAGATGAAGAAGTTGTCCTTGAGATGGCTCGACCCAGACAACTGTCTCCTGACAAGTTGTCCCTGAGATGTCTGGACCCAGACAACTGTTTCTTTACAAGAGAAGCTGTTCAGCTATTGGGAAGTCCCCAGCTCCCCTGGGGCCTGGGACCTAGAATTTAGTCTCTCCCTATGATTAGTGGAGTCTGAAAATGAAATGGTAGTATTTAGAATAAGTTCTTTTGCTTGTTCCCAACAAGGTCTTGTACATAAGGCAGCTACCATGAAGTCCAGGCACCACAGGCTTAGCAAAGGCTGGGTAAGTTAGGGAGCCCTCCCTGCTTGGGACAGAAACAGAACACTGCAGGAAAGAATTCCAAATAACCCAGGCTAGACTTCAAAGTCTAGTCTGGTAAGCAGAGCTCTATCCATCCCTGCAGACAGCACTGGGGGGAGGCAGACACAAGAGGATCCTGAGGCACACTGGCCAGCCTCTCTAGCTTACCTGGAGTCCTCCAGTTACATTGGAGACCCTATCTCAAAGAAATAAGATGGAAGCCGAGCGTGATGGTGCATGTCTTTAATCCCAGCACTCGGGAGGCAGAGGCAGGCAGATTTCTGAGTTCCAGGCCAGCCTGGTTTACAGAGTGAGTTCCAGGACAGCCAGGGCTATACAGAGAAACCTGTCTCAAAAAACCAAAAGAGCCGGGCGTGGTGGCTCATGCCTTTAATCCCAGCACTTGGGAGGCAGAGACAGGCGGATTTCTGAGTTCAAGGCCAGCCTGGTGTACAAAGTGAGTTCCAGGACAGCCAGGGCTACACAGAGAAACCCTGTCTCGGAAAAAAAAAAAAAAAACCCAAAAGAGAAAGAAAGAAAGAAAGAAAGAAAGAAAGAAAGAAAGAAAGAAAGAAAGAAAGATGGAGAATGACTACAGAATAAGCAGTCATCAACTTCTGACTTCCACATGTGTGCACACCTTCACACACATGAACACATGTGCACTGTATGCACACCTTCACACCCATGAACACATGTGCACTATGTGCACACACCTTCACACACACAAACACATGTGCACATGTGCACTGTGTACACCTCCATACACATGAACACATGTGCACTGTGTGCACACCTTCACATACATGAACACATATGTGCATGCACACAAAGCCATGTGATTCCCCACACTGTTCTGTGTTCGGGAGAGTTATACCCAGTTACATGCAGGCTCACTACTTGGGTTCTGCTCAGGGCAGGCCATGTTTCTCCTCCCTGATTTAATTGTGTTTGAACCAAGATGTAGTACCATTCAGCTTGCAAGCATGTCACCATCCATCCCTAATCTAAAACCCAACACAGGGGGGGCTGGTGAGATGGCTCAGCGGGTAAGAGCACCCGACTGCTCTTCCGAAGGTGATAAGTTCAAATCTCAGCAACCACATGGTGGCTCACAACCATCCTTAATGAGATCTGGTGCCCTCTTCTGGAGTGTCTGAAGACAGCTACAGTGTACTTACATATAATAAAATAAAATAAAAAGCATGTAACACATATTTATGAAAAAAACAACAACAACAACACAGGATGTCTCACCATCTCAGGCGGCTTTTGTGGCATGCTTGATTCAGGAGTCAGATAGGCCCATGTGTGTCAGGTCCCAGCTTGTGGTAGTCTCTGGTTTCTCTCTCCATCTCCCTTCTTTCAAGCCATTTGTTGAAATGTTGAAATGTTCTGCCCTGGAGAGCGCAATGCTTCCAGGGTGGCCTGTGACCGACCCATGGTTGAGCTGAGGCAAAGCATCCCTGAGGTAAAGCAAGCCTGAGCACTGCAGAAAGGCTGTGTGGAGGGTGACATGGCTCTGTGCTAAGGACACATGCTGCCGAGCCTGAGGGTCCTGGTTCAACCCCCAGAATCCACATGGTGGAAGGAGAGAAGCAACTCCCACAGGTTATCTTCTGACTTTTCCCTGAACCCCACATATGCACACACACAAAATAAATGTAAAAGAATAATAATCACAAAGCAGCTTGCTGCCTTCAGTGTCCTGTCATACCTCATAAGAACTCTTGGGCTGTCCTAGAGTGCCAGGGTTAAATGTGCCCTACTGCTGCCCAGCTGGGAAGGTTTTTTTACACTACATCTGAAGGGGAGGCAGAGGCAGGCAGATCTCTGTGAGTTTGCGGTCAGTCTTGTCTACAGAGTGAGTCCCAGGACAGCCAGGGCTACATAGTGAGACCCTATCTCAAAACAGAGGGAAAAAAATAAAACTACATCTCTAGCAGCTAGAAAGAAGCTCTGGTGGTTAGGAATACTTGCTGCTCTTGCAGGACACCTGGTGTTCTGTTCCTAAGACCTACAAGGAGGCTCACAACTGTTTGAGTCTAGTTCCAGGAGACTGCAGTCAGTCCCCTTCTGGCCTGGCAGCTCTGCACGCACTCGGTACACGTGTGCGTGTAAGCTAAATACTCAGTACACATAAAACAAAGGCAAACATACCTTTTACAAAATCAAAGGGGAAAAAAGCTACTACATCCTTGAGAATTGGTGGAGCGTGGCTGGAGTCATAGTACTTGGGAATCAGAGGTAGGAGGATCACTACAATTTCAAGACCAGAGTTAATCTAGGCTATTTGGCTTGATGTCTGAGAAGTGCCCTGCTAATTGGCTATTTCTCTAGAGGTATTGTTACATTGTTCTTTTTGTCTGTTTATTCTTGGAAACAGATTTTTGGTTCTGGTTTGGGTTTTTGGTTTAGTTTTCCCTTTTGTTTTGTTTTGTTTTTTGTTACAGGGTTTCTCTGTCTAGCCCTAACTGTCCTGGAACTCCTTCTATAGACCAGGCTGGCCTTGAACTCTGAGATTTGCCTGCCTCTGCCTCCCTGAGTGCTGAGATTGAAGGTATGCAGCACCACTGCCAGGTAGCAACAGGTTCTTATGTAGCCAAGGCTAGCCTTAGACTCACTATGTAGCCAAGGATGATCTTGAACTGCTAATCTAGCCTCTGCTTCCCAAGTGCGGGGGTCACGTGCCTGCACCACCAGGGCTTCCTGCATGTTAGGCAAGCACTCTACAGATGAGCAGGGTCCAGCACCAGCTCTGGCTTTAGGGATTCATTTTAAGTTTCTATGTATATGTGTAGTGTGTGTGTGTGTGTGAGCATGGGGGTACAGGTGTCTGCGGAAGCTGAGGGGATTCATCAGATTCCTTCATGCAGAACAGGCTTTTGTAAGCAGCCAGACCTGGGTGCCGGGAACCCAGCTCCAGTCCAGCGCAAGCTCATCTAGAACTGGCTCTCCAGCCCCTGGTTTTCATACTTTAAAGTACATTCTGGGAAACTGGCAAAAGATGAAAGCAGCTCAAAGCTACCCTCCTCTGAGGCTCACCGAGACAACTGTCGCTCAGCAATCAAGCCAAACTTTCTGTCTCCATTTCAGCCTCTGCGCTCGAAAACGAAAACGATGTCCAGAAACCAGCGGGCCTCCCTGCTGAAGAGAGTGATGCCCAGCAGGCCCCTGCAGCTGCTCTGTCCTCGGAAGCAAAGGAGAGAACGGCCACCCTTGGAGAAAGGACTTTTAACTGCTGCTATCCAGGTAAAGGGTCAAACATGGTGGAAAGAGCCCAACCCTGTCTCGGATGGTGCAGGGAGTCTCCACACCCGCACTGTATTACCCTCCAAGGTAACTCACAGGATTGACGTACATCCTCTTGGGGGGTGGGGGGCAGGTTCTGTGAGTCCCACACTGGCAGAGTTCCTCGGGAGACTATAATTGAGTTCGCAGCTGCTCTTTAATTTAGTGGAATCAGGCCTCCATAAAATCATTTTAAGTTGAAACATCGAGAATCTCTGCACTCAGGAGGCAGAGGCTGGAGGATTACTGCAAGTTTGGCAACAGCCTGGTGAGGTAGTGGGTTCCAGTCTTGCCAGTTGCTGTATAAAAAGAGAGAAGGCAAGCATGAGGGCCAAGGACACAGTGTCACCAAGGATGCCAAAGGTTCTGGGTTTCATCCCTAGTACTGCCAGAAAGAAGAAAAATGAAAGATGCACCTGATACCCTCGCCCACCAAACCTCCAAGCCACATACAGGACACCAGCTTTAGACTGTGGCTGAGCAGAGCCACCTCACGCAAAGCCTGTTAGAGTGTTGGCGGGTGCTGTCCTCTGCTGTCATTTTTTGACAGCAGGAAATGGAGGCATGGGGGGGGGGCTTCCATTAGCGGTAACCATGGCGACTCTGGGGCTGGGTGGTTAAGAGCGAGCTTTGCTTTTCTTCTCTTTCAGGTTGTCATTTCAAAACTATTCATGGCATGAAAGATTTGGACCGCCATCTAAGAATCCACACAGGTATGTGTCCAGAGAGAGAGAGAGAGAGAGAGAGAGAGAGAGGGAGTATGTCTTTCTGCCCACTGACTTCTAGTTTAGTGGGTGGAGCGGGCTTGGAGAAGGAAGGCAACGGGGTGTGAGGTGCCCTTGACAGAGCTCTGGATGTAGCCATGCTATTTCTTCAGGACACCCCTAGTTAGACAGTTACAGAGCATCAAGGAGAGTTGCTAAAACAAAGGAGGGTCTGGGTCTGACTTACTGGAGGACCCAACATTTTGGCACAGTGGCAGAGTATTGTCTATAAAGATCACACTCCAGAATCACATGCTCAAATTACCTGGGGGGGGGGGGCGTCTCAGAATGTTTTGTCTGGTCCAAGTTCATAGCTATCTCCTGCTGTAGGGTAATGGGCCCTGGGATGGACACACCTGCCTCTGAAGCAGACTCAGTTAACTTGAGCCCAAGCCCTCCCAGCCACTGCCACACTCCTTTGTCCAATTATCTTCTGGCTGATGTGGCTCTAGGGTGGTGGAGCTGAGGGCAAAGAAGGGTACCCCAAGCCCCCAAATAGCTACTGCCTGTATTGGTTCATTTGCTGCTAATGGAACCATGTTGAGCAAGCAGGCTCTAGGTCAAAAACTCCCAGAGTTTGGCCAGACAGTTATTTTTTTCTTAAGCATTTAATTTAAATCCAGTAAAGCTTTGGAAAGGAAGTCTCTGCAGTTATCACAGCAAAGCTCAGGACACTCCCTTGCAAAGCAACTGTGATCCCTACCGGGAGAATGAGTTGACTGATAAGTAAGGCTCAGGAATCCGGACCTGGGGGGCAGGGACTGTGATAAACACAAAGATGGAGTCTAAGGATGGATGCAAAGAGGTGGAGCCTCTGTACAAAGGAAGGGTTCTCTGTTCACAGAGAGAGAAAGCTTAGGATCAGGGCCTAAGGCTGGCTCCTCAGAATAGGGAAAGGTCACCAGACAGCATCCTCTCCAGCCTTCAGGGTGAACATTTCTTCCTTTGAAGGAAAAAAAAAAACAAAACCTGCGTGTACACCTGCAGGCCAGAAGAGGGCACTAGTTCCCATTACAGGTGGTTGTGAGCCACTATGTGGTTGCTGGGAATTGAACTCTAAACCTCTGGAAGAACAGTCAGTGCTCTTATCCACTGAGCCATCTCTCCAGCCCCAGCTCTGCTCTCTCTAGCGCTTTCTGGAAGCTGTGCCTCCTACATTAAATACAACCTGATTGTCTCCTGTACAGTTTTAGAGGCTCGGCCATTTCTGGGACCAAGGCAGTTGGTCTCAATCCGAATTCCTTCAGTGGAAAATAAGATACCTGCAGCACCCCTCCCTCTGCCTGTGGCTCAGGAGCATGCCCCTTCTGATCTCATTAAATGAGCAGATTTAATGATGTCGCCCTAGCATCTGGAGGGGCAAGGCCTGGCTGCAGAGACTGTGGCCACTGGAGCTACAGCATGGAGATCACAGAGCCTCTGGACCTCTGTTCATTTCTATTGCTGATGGGCAGAGTGGCAGGGTGCCATAGAAGGGCAAAGAATGAGGAAAGTCGGCCTTCTCCTCTTAATGAGGAAGATCATACCTCACCCCAGCAGATGGAGCAGCCGGGCATCCCTGGAAACATGCAGGGGTCTGGACTCAGGAATACTAAACTAACAACTCAAGACCAGTAAGTATAGCCAGGGTAGTGCAAGCACTCGTCCTGAGCTGGGAGCGTGCTGCTGCCATCTAGTGGGCAGAAGGAAACTACACCCAAAATCGGTTGGCCCTGGATGTTCGTTGCACCAAGGGTGACCTAGAGAAGAGGACTCTCTGAAGGTGTTTACCTGCTTGATACAAGCATGCTGGTAATCCAGGAAGCTGGAGAAGCCAGGCCCGACCCTTGAGGTAAGAACACGGGGCTGCTTCCTAGAGTTCACGGCATCTGGTTTGCCTCTTGGCATCTCTTAACTGACAGGATGTAGGAGGGGACAGGGCATGGTGGTGGACTCCTGTAGCCCAGCACTCAGAGACTGAAGTAGGAGAATCAAGAGCTCAAGGCTTCAGTTTGGTGGTGGTGGCACACGACTTTCATCCCAGCACTTGGGAGCACAGACAGGTTGGATCTCTGAGTTCAAGGCCCCCCTAGTCTACAGAGCTACACAAAGAAACACTGTTAATTCAAGGCCTCACCTACAATAAGAATTTAAACTGTTAGCCAGGCGTGGTGGCGCACGCCTTTAATCCCAGCACTTGGGAGGCAGAGGCAGGTGGATTTCTGAGTTCGAGGCCAGCCTGGTCTACAGAGTGAGTTCCAGGACAGCCAGGGCTACACAGAGAAACCCTGTCTCGAAAAACCAATAAAATAAAATAAAATAAAATAAATAAAAATGAGAAAAAGCTAGGAAGTCCTGGGGAGCGTGCAGAATCCCTCCCTCCCTCAGGGAACCCAGGCAATGGTGGCCTAACACTAGAATGCCAAGTAGGTGTGAGACCCTTGTTGAGGACTTGTCTGCACTTGAACGCTGAAGGCTCTGTATCTGTTACTTTCTGTCGATGTGATAAATCACGACTAAGGTAATTTATAGAAAGAAGGGTCCGTGGGGGCTTTAATCTCAAACCAGCCTCCAGTGACACTCACTTCCAGCAAGGCTGCATCACCTAACCCCGCCCCCCTCAATACCACCGCCAACCGGTGACCAAGTGTTCTCATGCAAACCACCACAGCCTCCAACAAGCTGATGTCCTCTTGTGCTTTCTACATTAGAAATTAAAGCCGAAACATTAACTATTCATTTTACAATAACTGCAGATCCATCATCTTAATATGACATCTTATTGAGCAGTAACTATCTAACAAAGCAAAACCTGATGGGAAACACAGCCCACACATTGGAGCGCCCTCTGCTGGAAAGGACCGGTCAGCAGGTTCCTATACCCACATCTGCACCTGTCTTGTTGCTTGGGGCTGACACACATAGGTGTGATAATCAGCCATGGGTGTGGTTGGAAATGGGGACTCCCGACCATTTTACATTACCGGAGCCCAGGTCTTTTTTTTTTTTTAAGATTTATTTATTCTTTTTTTTTTTTAAAGATTTATTTATTTATATGTAAGTACACTGTAGCTGTCTTCAGACACTCCAGAAGAGGGCATCAGATTTCGTTACTGATGGTTGTGAGCCACCATGTGGTTGCTGGGATTTGAACTCGGGACCTTTGGAAGAGCAGTCGGCGCTCTTAACCACTGAGCCATCTCGCCAGCCCAGATTTATTTATTCTATGTGTATGAGTACACTGTAGCTGTCTTCAGACACACCAGAAGAAGGCATCAGATCACATTGTAGATGGCTGTGAGCCACCATGTAGTTGCTGGGAATTGACCTTTGGAAGAGCAGTCAGTGTTCTTAACCACTGAGCCACCTCTCCAGCCTGAGCCCAGAGTCTTGTGTATACTAGGTGAGTACTCTGCCCCCAGCTACACAACCAGCCATGACCGTGGTGGTGGCTGGTTCTCTTTCTTTTTCTTTTTCTAATCCACATTGCTTCTTAGAGCAGCTTTAAGTGCACAGAAATTGAACCAAAAAGCAACTCCCGTATATTCCTAGCCCCTACTTCTCACAACCTCTCCTGCTCTGGACATCCCAAATGAAAGGTGCATGTTCTCACAGGCAAGTCTGCATGGGCACCGCATCATGGCCAGAATTCCTTAGTGAACATGTTGTAGGGTATTTGATCACACTATGAATGCCAAGATTGTATTATTTCCGGAAAATACATCCCTGCTGCTGTTACTTGCCGTGTGGCTCAGCCCTCAGCACGCACATCTGATTCCAAACAATGAAGCTAAAGTTAGTTTGTAGAAGGAAGCACCCATGTTTGAAAGTGATGTCCAATTGAGTTGTGGACAAAGTGATGGATCAGAGAAGGACGTGAGAGAGTGGGACCTGCCTAGTTCTCAGGAGGAGAGAGAGGAGAGGGCAGAGCTGGCAAAGGAGAAGGACGAAGATTGGCCCAGACACTTGGACAGAGACAGGTAGAAGAGAGAACAAGCTAGACATAAGTGAAGGTGGAAGGAGCCAGACGATTAGAACAGAGTGCCAGAGTTAGTATAAGGCCAAGCAGAAAAAAACATTTCAGGAGAGGCCGAGAGAGAAGCTAGACTGAATCAGTCAGCTTGAAAAGGAGTTTGAGCCAGAACAGCTGAGTTGACCCAGCCAAGTCATAGTTCAGAAAAAACTAGAAAGGGTGAGCTTATTCAGCAGCAAGTCTCAGAGACCGAGAACATTCTGGGCCTGGATTAGAGTGTATGGAGGCCACAAGCTTCCAGGACTAGGCCTAGGTTGTCAGACAAAGGCAGAAAGCCTGCAAGAGGACTCTAACTACAGAATAAAAGTTACACCTTACGATAACATACCCTCTGGGTAGTGCACTTTCATGTTTTTGAGACAGGGCATCGTGTGTCCCGAGTGAGCTTCCAACTCACTGGGTAGTGAAGAGTGATCTTGGACACTTGATTTTGTCTCTTTCTCCCACAGGCTAGGATCACAGGAGTCTACCATCATTGCCTTTTAATAGCATTATTATGATGATGATGATAATGATGATGATTACCAAAAAGGGCCAGTGAGGTGACTCAGTAGATAAGACTCTTGGTGAAAAAGCCTGCCAATCTATTTGATCCGTGGAACCTATAGTGGATTGAGAGAAATGACCTCCAAAAGTTAGCCTCTTGACCCCACACCACTCCTGTGTCATAGTGCTCTCTCTCTCTCTCTCTCTCTCTCTCTCTCTCTCTTTCTCTTTCTTTGTGTGTGTGTGTGCATGTGTGTGTGTCTAATAAAATAAAAGTTCAAATGTAAGCAACTCCAATCCGTCCAGGATATAAAGGCTGGGTATTGTGGTAATGCACACTTTTTAAACCCAGCACTTGGAAGACAGGCAGGTGGATTCAGACCTATGAGTTCAAGGCCAGCCTAGTCTATATAGAAAGTTCCACAACAGCCAAGATATACAGTAAGACCCTGTCAGGAAGGAAGGAAGGAGAGAAGGGAGGAAGGAAGGAAGGAAGGAAGGAAGGAAGGAAGGAAGGAAGGAAGGAAGGGCATAAAGGCTCCTGGTACTCGGGAAGAAGGAAGCAGAAGGATTAGCCCCAAGTTCAAGGTCAACATAGGCTACATGAGACCCAGGGTAGAGATTGGGAGTTGCAAAAGGTCACTCTCTAAGTACTTCCTCATCCAGAGGCCAGAAACCTGTCCCCTAAACCTGTCCCCTACACCTGTCACTTCTTACCTTGAGTCCTTTTGCAACCATTTCTTTTGTTCTAAATAGGATTTAGCCTCTCATTTGTATGTAATCTGTCTCTCAAGATTCCTTAATGTTGAAGCCATCAATACACAGCACTTGCGCTCTCTCTCTCTCTCTCTCTCTCTCTCTCATTCCCCACTCTGACTTTTGGTTTTCTTCTCTGTGGGGTACTGGACAGAGGAGGAGGCAGGCCCATCTGCTCACACTATCACCAGTGATAGTTAGCCTAATGGTCAACTTGATGGAATCTAGAGTCGACCAGGAGACAGGCCTCTGGGTGCGTCTTTGGAGCATCGTCTTGATGGAGCTAACCAAGGTGGGAAGACATGCCCACCGTGGGAGGCACCATTCCCTAGATGGGATCCTGGACTGGTTCAATAGAGAAAGAGGCGGAGCAGCAGCAGGCATTCATTCCTCTGTTTCCTGATTGTGGATGCAATGCAGCCAGCCACTTCAAGCTACTTCCCCATTGTCACAGAGTAAAGCTTGAACTGTGATCTGGAAAAAAACAAAACAAAACAAAAAAACGAAAAAACAATCCTTTCTCCTTTAAGTTGTTGTGTCATGGTATTTTATCAGCAATAGGAAAAGAAACCAAGACGTCACCCTGACCAAGACACCCTGTAACCTTGACTGCTTTTGTGTTTGAAGGTGACAAGCCACACAAGTGTGAGTTCTGTGACAAGTGCTTCAGCCGGAAGGACAACCTGACCATGCACATGCGCTGCCACACGAGCGTGAAGCCACACAAGTGCCACCTGTGCGACTACGCGGCCGTGGACAGCAGCAGCCTCAAGAAGCACCTGCGCATCCACTCAGACGAGCGGCCATACAAGTGCCAGCTGTGTCCCTACGCCAGCCGCAACTCCAGCCAGCTCACCGTGCACCTGCGCTCGCACACGGGTAAGTCCCTCGCCCAGGAGCCCCCTGCTTTAATTATCCTATTTATTCGCCTACACTTCCTGAAAACACAAGTAACCGCCATGAGTTGCTGGTAGAAATAAAGTAATTTGTAGTCTGGCCCAAGGTGGTTTGTTTGGGTCGTCTTTGCCAGAAGGACTGTTTTCAGTAGAACAGTGTGATGTCTGTAATCTAAGTGATAACCACATAGAGTACCGGTGGGGGTGGGTACCCATCACAGCAGCCATGTGTCAAAGTATGTATCTCAAATAAAAGTGACTGGCCAACTAGGTGTCTTTAGTGTTTTCGCTTACTCTCCACTCTCCTGGCTTCATTCAGAAACATAACAAGAGTCAGTTGGATGTGGTTGCAAACCACACACATCTTGCGCTGCAAGGTTCCCCTTCCCTTCTTTGTGAGACTCCACAAAACTAATGTTAGCTGGGTGAAAACAACCCATTGTCCTCCGCACACTGGTTCACACTCAAACAGGGAGAGTGTTGAGGCCTTCACAATGAGATCGAAGCATTTCAAAGAGCTCATAGAGGACAGCAAGCCAGTGGAAACGTGCTGGCATTTCTAATTTAGCTGAATTAGTAGAGAAATTACTTAACATGCATGAAGTCCTGGGTCCCATCCCCAGTGCCACATAAATCAGGCATGATGGTGATTCACACCTGTAGTCCTGCCACATGGGAGTTAAAAGCTGTGAAGATCAGAGGTGAAGATCAAGGCCAGGCTGGAATCCATGAGACCCTGTGTCACAAAGTGCTTGACTTTGAACATATAATTCTATAGCCAGCAAAACTATCCCATGGGCAAGAGTGAGGGAGTAGGCCTGATCTCAAGTCTCTGAGTAAAGAAAGTTATAGTCAAGCTATATTCAGCCAACAGAAGGAGCTAGCCACAGTCCTGGGAGCCACTCTTCCCTGCAGACATCTGAATACCCTGAGAACTGTGGACTTGAAACAGGGGTTCAGATATCTAGGGCCTCACAGAACTCAGGGGAGAAGCCAGTACCCAGTGCCTAGACTGCTGAGCCTGCTCAGTTCCAGGTAAAACATTGCATCTGTGTGCCTCATGCTTAGGGCAGCCACCTCCTCCCAGGTACACCAGCCAAGGACTCTGACCCACTCAGTTAAGTGCAATGAAATATGCTGAGCAGGGCCACGAATCCTGGAAGTCAGAGAGGACCTGGGAATTAGAGGTGTTTGCCTTCAAATTGATGTCTCCTGCCCACAGAGATGCATGTAGGATTCATGAAGAGACAGTGAGAAGAAGAGGTGTGAATAAAAACCAAGTTGCTAGGGGTTGGAAGACATCAAGAAAGGAAGGCCCTCTACGCTAGTGGTTCTCAGCCTTCCTGACCTGTATGCAACCCTTTATACAGTCCCTCACATTGTGGCAACCCCCAGCCACAAAGAATTGCCATTTCTACTTCATAACTGTAACTCTGCTACTGTTATGAATCGCAATGTAGAGATTTGTGTTTTCTGATGGTCTTACTCAACCCGCGTGAAAGGGTCATTTGACCTTCAAAGAGGTCACGACCCGCTGCTCTAAATCAACAAGGTCAGTGCACATATAACTCATAGAGAAGAGGCAGAGAGCAGCATGCAGGGGGCCTGACCAGCACAAGGTCATGAGATGGAGTCCTAGAGACAGAAGGAGAGGTGGACACACGCCCCTGGCCCTAACCCAGGAGCTGTCTGCGATTGATAACTGCTTGCAAATGGAAACTTAGTTTTCTCCAAGGGAACTTGGAACTTCCTGAGAACCCAGACTACCCTTAAGGGCAGGCTGCGTGCCCACAGGGGAAGCCAACAGAAAACAAACTCAGCAGCTTCTTTGGAGGGTCCTTGTCTCATAATGGCATATATATATTTTTTTTTTTAAGATTTATTTTACTTATTATATGTAAGTACACTGTTGCTGTCTTCAGACGCTCCAGAAGAGGGCGCCAGATCTCGTTATGGATGGTTGTGAGCCACCATGTGGATGCTGGGATTTGAACTTATCACCTTCGGAAGAGCAGTCGGGTGCTCTTATCCACTGAGCCATCGGTATATATTTTTTTTAAGAATTATTTATTCTCTGTATGTGAATACACTGTTGCTGTCTTCAGACACACCAGATGAGGGCATCGGATTCCATTACAGATGGTTGTGAGTCACCATGTGGTTGCTGGGAATTGAACTCAGTTCCTCTGGAAGAGCAGTTAGTGCGCTTAACCGCTGAGCCATCTCTCCAGCCCCCATATTTTTTTATCTTTCCAGTTTTTATTGTTTTTCTTTATATTTTATGATTTTTTTTTTTTTTTTTTTGGTTTTTCGAGACAGGGTTTCTCTGTATAGCCCTGGCTATCCTGAAACTCACTCTGTAGACCAGGCTGGCCTCGAACTCAGAAATCCGCCTGCCTCTGCCTCCCGAGTGCTGGGATTAAAGGCGTGCACCACCATGCCCAGCATTTTATGATTTTTTTCCTTTCTTTTTGTTCTGTAGGTCCTTTACACACACACACACACACACACACACACACACACACACACATGAAAAATAGCTTCCAGTTTAGTGTTTGTGTGGATTCTTCAGTGAGTGAGCCAGTAGGCCTCTGTTCCTCATACCTTCTCCTAGGCTCGTTTTCTTCTGCTTGTTTTGTTCTGTTCCAATGTATTGGTTTTTGTTTTATTATATTTACTTGTATTATTATTATTATCATCATCATCCCTTAGAGCCTGTTTGTTCTTAGTAGGAAGAGGAGGAGGGGTGGACCTCGGTGGAATGAAGGGCATGGTGAGGCTGCAGGGGTGAAGAGAGAAGAGCTGTAATCAGGTTATCATTTGGGGGGAGGGAGGGTCTGTATTCAATGAGATGAGGAGGAGGAAGTAGAGTTGCTAGTTATTTAACAAAACTTCCCAAAAATTGAAAAAATAAATGGGCTAGAGGATGAAAAAACAAAAATTAAAATTATTATCTTTGAATATTTGAGGAAGAAAATTAAATGATAAAGAAAGAATCTTGGAAGGCAGGCAGTGGTGGTCCACACTTTTAATCCCAGCATTCAGGAGGCAGAGGCAGGCAGATCTTTGAGTTCAAGGCCAGCCTTCTCTATAAATAAGAATCAGGACAGTCAGGGCTACACAGAGAAACCCTGTCAAAAAAAACAAAAAAGAAGAAAGGGGGGAGGGGTTGGAGGAAGAAGAGGGGAGGAAGGAATGAAGGAAAGAAAGGATCTTGCCCTCTTCGGGTGTGTCTGAAAACAGCTCCCATGCACTCGTATAAATAAAATAAATCTTTTTAAGAAAAAAGAAAAGAAATAGAGTCTAGTCAAAGAAGCAAGCTAAATGGTGTCCCCAGGGGAGCGCACCAGGAAGAGAATCATTTCTGTGGCAGTAGTAACACCGCACAGTGGCCTGTGGGGGGCGCCCGTAGTCTTAGGTCAGCCTTTGACTCTAGTGGCTGCGCATATCTGGTCCTAAACTAAATCATTTATACTTTAATTCAAAAATGGAGATATGATAACAAATCAGAGCAAATCAAATCACAGACAGTGAAAATCTTGTGCCTTTTGAAATGTGTGTGTGTGTGTGTGTGTGTGTGTGTGTGTATGTGTGTATTTACTCATGAGTTAGGAAGAGGCTAGGGGGGGAATACAAGGTGTCTCCCTCCACTGCTTCCCACTAATTATTTTTGTTGGTTGGTTGGTTGGTTGATTGGTTTTCCGAGCCAAGGTTTCTCTGTATAGTCCTGGCTGTCCTGGAACTCACTCTGTAGACCAGGCTGGCCTCGGAACTCAGAGATCCGCCTGCCTCTGCCTCCCGAGTGCTGGGATTATAGACGTGTGCCACCATGCCCAGCCCCACTAATGTTTTTATTTTATTATTATTTTTTTGAGACTGTGTCTTGCACTAAAGTTAGCACTTGCCAATCAGCTGCCCCGGGCGTGGGATGGGGCTCTTGGTTCTGCTCGCAGCACTGGGATCCTGGATGCGAACCCTCACAGTCAGCCTTTTACCATGGAACGGGAATCCAGACTCAGGTCCTTCAGGTACATCACCCACTGAGCCAGCTCCCTACACTGTTTTTTTGTGATCTTCCAGCCTCGATCTCCTGAGTACTAGGATCACAGACATGAGCCACCATGCCTGGTAAGAATGAGACAAACATGCCAGGCCATGGTGACATTCACCTTTAATTCCAGCACTCAGGGGGAAGAGGCAGGTGGAGCTTTGAGTTTAAGGCAAGCCTGGTCTAAATAGTTCAGTAACAGCCAGAGCTACACAATGAGACTCTTGGGGGGGGGGGGGAGAACAATGAAAATGTACTTGAATTTCCGTGTATAAATAAAGAGACTCCTGGCAGCTGGAGAGCTGGTGGGAAGAGAAGGGATATTCAAAAGAAGCTCTCACTCTGGTGTGGGCTGCTGTTTGCCTTAGATGGCAATGCTGGAAAATCAGGTTGTTGCCATGGGTACACAGCTGCTAGGTAGGGTGAATAATGACTATAAAGTGGCCACTTCCAAAGTTACCAAAACCTCTGCAAGGCCTTTAGAAAAAAGACTGAAAACTGAGCCACCATAGAAAGCTGTGACTCTTCACTAACTGTCCCCAGTGTGTGGTGCCGCCTCTGTATGTTAACTTTAGAGATAACTTCCATTCTGAGCCATGCAGAGTGGTGTTTGCCCAGGACTTAGGAGGCAGAAGCAGGTGGATCTCTGCGAGTTCCAGGCCACCCAGGCCTACATAGTGAGTTTCAGTCAGCCAGAGCTACATAGTAAGACCTTGAATCTGGGAGAAAAAGATTCAGAAGAGTCGGTGTATACTTAGAAAAATGTTATTAAGACATGCTGAATAACTGTTGCATGCCAAACACAATTGTAAGCATCTCTGTAAACATTAGTAGTTACTGTTTTTAAGGTTTATTTATGTGTATTTTATGTGTATGGGTAGTGTAGTCTGCCTGAGTGTATGACTGTTCACCACGTGTGTGCAGTACCCATGGAGGCCAGAAGAGGGCATCAGATTCTCTGCAACTGGACTTGCAGGTGGTTGGTTGGGAGTTGTCATGTGACTTCTGGGAACTGAGCATGGGTCCTCTGCCAGACCAGCCGCTGCTTTAAACACCCAGCCATGTTCCCAGCCAGGTGTCTTTAAATGTCTTTGGAGACATCGTATGCAACATATACTGCATTTCTAGATCTCAAGTGTTATTGAGTGTAGACTTGCGGGGTGGAGGGTGGTACAGGAGTTTGGGCCCTGCCACTTGAGCCCTCTGAGCACCAGCTGCCCCATCTATAAAATGGGCTAACAGTATGAGTGATTATACATGGTAAGTGTTGTCCCTATCAGGAAGTTAGAAACCTGAGTTCAAAAGACCCACCTGTCTCCTGGCTGCCAGTTATGTGATGTCTAGTGGAGAATTCTGTTGTCTGCCCGCTCTAATGTAATCACGCCTTCTGTTGCTAGGGGACACCCCCTTCCAGTGCTGGCTCTGTAGCGCCAAATTCAAAATCAGCTCGGACTTGAAGCGGCACATGATCGTGCATTCGGGGGAGAAGCCTTTCAAATGTGAGTTCTGTGACGTCCGTTGCACCATGAAAGCAAACCTCAAGTCCCACATCCGAATCAAGCACACTTTCAAGTGTCTGCACTGTACCTTCCAGGGCCGGGACCGGGCAGACCTGCTGGAGCACAGTCGCCTGCATCAGGCCGACCACCCGGAGAAATGTCCCGAGTGTAGCTACTCATGCTCCAGCCCAGCCGCCCTGCGCGTCCACAGCAGAGTCCACTGCACGGACCGGCCCTTCAAATGTGACTTCTGCAGCTTTGATACAAAGCGGCCCAGCAGCCTAGCCAAACACATCGACAAGGTGCACAGGGAAGGTGCCAAGACTGAGAACAGGGCCCCTCCGGGCAAGGATGGTCCCGGGGAGAGCGGCCCCCACCATGTGCCCAACGTCAGCACCCAGAGGGCCTTCGGATGCGACAAGTGCGGTGCCTCCTTTGTCCGGGATGACTCTCTGAGGTGCCACCGGAAGCAACACAGTGACTGGAGCGAGAACAAGAACTCAAACCTGGTCACTTTCCCCTCAGAAGTCATTGCTTGCGGACAGCTCGGCCCCCTGGTCTCTGTGGGGCAGCTGGAGAGCACTCTGGAGCCCAACCACGACCTCTAGAGGAGCATGGATGACCTTTCAGGAATCTGAACAGTGCCGATGCCAGCCCATCACGGTGACACTGTAGGGAGGACCTTGCCTTCTCTTCTAGAGCTGGCAGCCCGTCCTCTCCAGCCTCCAGCAGCAAGGGCACAGGGATGACTGCACACAGCTCAGTCCCTCTCTGTAAGCATTCCCTGAGCGCTCTGTGGCCTCAGCCATCCAAAGGTGGGCTCCACTAAGCACAAGTCCACCCCTCTGGGGAAAGTCGCTGCCTGTGAGTTGAGATTGGAAAACTGACTCATCTCTGGAGGGGTTAAACTGGCAAGCCCACCACACTGCATCTGAACTGAGCTGTGTGGGGGAAGAAAGGAGTCCGTGCTCTCTCAGGATGTGCGGTAAAATCTTGTCTTAACCTGGGTAGTGGCTGCTAGTGTTAGCCTGATATGTTTGTGTGGTTTCTTTTCTCTGATTTTTTTTTTCAATAAAAAAAGCAAACTTCTCCCTGGACAGATGTGAGCATCATTTCCCAGTGAAGCAGAAAGCAGTTTGAACTAATGGTGGCGCCAAAGATCAAGCTAGTCCTAACTCAACCTCCTGTTGTTACAGAATTTGAAATGCAAATTGGGAAAGAAAAGTATGGGGCCCAGTGAATCCTGGGTGGGCTTCCGAGGTGTGCAGTGAGTGGAAGGGCTCTCAACTGGCATCTTTCATGTCATACCGAGTTCCCAGCCTTGGCTCACCACAGCAACCGAAAACCTAACCTAACCCTCCGGTCAGATCTGTTATTCACTCTAAAGCCTGGAAGTTCTAGAATCCAGATTGACCTGTCAGTCATCCACAATTTTATGTTTTCTTCAAACACCGCCCTTGTTTAATATAAATTTTTGTGTGAGCTGGGCATGTTGGTGTACTTCTATAATCCCTACATTTGGGAAGTGAAGGCAGGAAGATGGGGGGAGGGGAAGGTGGTTTCTTGACCAACCCTGACTACGTAAATCTTTGTCTCAAAAACAAAACAACCGAGCGTGGTGGCGCACGCCTTTAATCCCAGCACTCGGAGGCAGAGGCAGGCAGATTTCTGAGTTCGAGGCCAGCCTGGTCTACAAAATGAGTTCCAAGACAGCCAGGGCTATACAGAGAAACCCTGTCTCAAACAAACAAACAAACAAAACTGTGCCTTATTAGCTACATGGTTAGGCTTTTGGAACTGGGCTAAATAGATCTAGTGGTGGGAAAGAGAACAGAATGAGAATTTTCTGTAGACTGAAGAACATATTACTTAGGAATCACTAAGAGATGGGCTGAGGGTATGGTTCAGTTGTAGAACTCCTGTCTAGAATCCCCCAGTGAGGGGCTGGGGCATGGCTCAGTGGTGGAGCCCCTGCATAATTTGTTCTAGGATGGTGGCACTGTAATTGGATGCGTTCTGCAGCAGGAGGCAACAGCACACAGACACTGTGGAACAAGACAACAAGATCAAAAGGCGCAGACTCCATCAAGTCATTCCTCAGCGCTGTCTCATGTGTCGTGATTGTCTCACCGGGTTGCTGTAGTGTGAGCATCCAGGCCACAGTGCGGATTCCGTTTCTCTCACCCTTTGTCATGAATCTCATCTGCGTTTCTAGAAACAGAAAGTTGTGGACTTTTCAAGTAGCAAACCATAGAAGAAAAATATACAGTCACCTTCCACCAAATGGGAAAGAAGTCAGACTTTTTTCAAAGGCATTTGGGCTGATGGCTAGGTGGATTGCAAGGGCCTTAGACCCAACCTGAGATCACTCAGCAAGCTTGGTTTTGTTTTTGTCTTTGAGCAGGATCTCAAAGGATAGCCCTCACTATATAGACCAGGCTAGCCTTGAACTCAGATACACCTGCCTCTGCCCCAGCCCCTCCCCCACCCCATAAATGCTGGGATCAAAGGTGTGTGCCACCACATCTGGCTCCCTTAGCAAATTTGGATTCTCGGTACACAGAGGGAGCAGAGAGTTTGAGGTCAGGTGTTGAGTGCTTTAGGCACTGAGGGCCTGCAATCATTTTTCAGATTTTTAAATTTTATTTGTAGATGTGCAGTGTTCTCTGCTCGTATGTATGTCTGCATCACATGTGTACCAGGTGCCTATGGAGGTCAGAGGGCATCGGATCCCCTAAAACTAGAGCTACAGATGGTTGCGAGCTGCCATGTGGGTGCTGGAAACTAAACCATGCCCTCTACAAGAGCACCACGTGTTCTGAACCGCTGGCCTGTCTCTCCAGCCCCAGCTCTGCTGCATTTACATAAAAGCAACCGAAGATGGCAAGACCAGGGATGATGTAGTCATCATGGAATCAGGTAATTAATTCCCTGCCATCCAACCAAGGTCATCATTACATAGACTAAGGATAGCCCAGGGTACGGGAGTCTTGTCATTTTATGTATACACACTGAGGCAAACCCACAATCCTAGCAAGGCCAGCTTGGGCTACAGAACGAGGCCCTGTTCAATGTGAAAAATACAAAGAAGGGCTGTGGAGCCTTGGAAGTGCTTAGGGAAGAGCTGCAGCAGCCAGCGAGGGTCGAGAGGGTCCAGACTTCATGCTGGAGGTCTGCCCTCCTTTGGTCTTATCTGCCTCAACTGTGAAGTCTTCCAAGGCAGAGCTGGTACTGAGCAAACCCTCCCTCCTTTGCTCACAGTTTCTGGCTGCTTTATAGACAACGTCCAAGAAGGAAGCTGCCTTATCTCTTTCTCAAGGTGTCCTGGCTGCCCCTGTGCTCTGGGATCCTCTCCAGCTAGAACCCCGAGAGGTTAACATCACGTGAAGATATTCAGGGGCAGCCACCAGGCTCCAGCAAGAACATTGGCTGTGGATCATTGTTGTAGGTTTCTTCTTTCTCTCCTCCTCCCTCCCTCCCTCCTTCCTCCCTTTCCTCCTATTCTTTTTCTTTTTTAGACATTCTTCTGTATCACATATCTCAGGCTAGTCTTTAATTCACTGTGTGGCCAAGGAAGACCTTGTGCTCACAATCCTCCAGCCTCTACCTCCTGAATGTTGGCCTTACAGGCAAGCAATCTACCAACTGAGCCACATCACAAGTGCGCGCTCTCTCTCGCTCTCCCCCCCTCCCCCATATCCCCCTGGAGGTGCCTTTCCCCAAATGGCCATCCAGGCATTTGAGACAAGGTTTCTCACTGAAGTGCTTCAGCTATAGCTGCTGACCATCAAGCCTCAGGAACCTTCCTGTTTCTGATCAGGCTCCCCACAAACCCCCCATCCCCAGTACTCCTGGCTTTTTGGTTGCCAGAAACTGTCTTAGATAGACCAGCCTTGAACGTCCTATGTAGCCAAGGGCAATCTTAAACTCCTGATTCTCCTGCCTCCTTTTTTTTTTTTTAATTTAAGATTTATTTATGTGAGTATACTGCCAATGTCTTCAGACACACCAAAAGAGGGCATTGGATCCCATTTCTGATGGTTGTGAGCCACCATGTGATTGCTGGGAATTGAACTCAGGGCCTCTGGAAGAGCAGTCAGTGCTCTTAACCACTAAGCCACCTCTCCAGCCCCCCTGTCTCCTCTTCTTAAAATATATTCACACACAAGATTTCATTTTTAAGCCGGGCGTGGTGGCGCACATCTTTAATCCCAGCACTCGGGAGGCAGAGGCAGGCGGATTTCTGAGTTTGAGGCCAGCCTGGTCTATAGAGTGAGTTCCAGGACAGCCAGGGCTACACAGAGTAACCCTGTCTCGGAAAAAAAAAAAAAAAAAAAAAAAAAAAAGAGTTGCCTTGGTCATGGTGTCTCTTCACAGCAATGAAACCCTAAGAAAGACGCCATCTCTCCAGCCCCTAATTTTGGTTTTTAACAGGTTTGTTACATGGTTTGTCTTAATCACTGGGGTTTCAGCCCCACTTTTACCATGCGCCTGAGGCAGGGCTCAAAACACACTACAGCCATCCCTGCTCTTATTCACAGGGCGTGTGCTTGAACCCAAGTACAGTTGCTTTCGGTCCCTGCCCAGAGCTTCCCAGTTTGTCTCTACTTACAGTGGTAGTCTGTCTTTCAGCAGTAGTGTATGCCCACGCCCCTGTCTGGCTCGGTGTATCTGAGGACAACTTTCAAGAGTTGTCCTCTCCTCCCACATGCTTCCAGGGCCTGAACTCAGGCTTAGCTGCAAGCTCCTTCATCACTGAGCCATCTCACCAGCTCCTGATGCATTTGTCTTAGCCTCCATGAGGACCTTGGAGTGACAGATCTAGGTAGTAGTTACAGAACTATCCCAAAGAAACTTTCTTAACCTATCTACTCAACAGAGAGTGTGTGTGTTCATCACATCCAGCATGGCAGCCTGGTAATCCATGCACCTGTGTGACCGGGGGACCCGGATCTGCTGGATCCAGTGCCCTCG
This sequence comes from Mus minutoides, assembly GCA_902729485.2. Classification (NCBI taxonomy): domain Eukaryota; kingdom Metazoa; phylum Chordata; class Mammalia; order Rodentia; family Muridae; genus Mus; species Mus minutoides. The sequence goes on along the minus strand of CACVCL010019074.1, from coordinate 31,714 downwards.
GACCAGCAGCTGGCTTCCCCCAGGCTCTGGGAATCCCTGCTCTGCTCTCCGGAAGCCACCTGTTGTGATAAGCTGGTTGAAGGGAGCACAGGGGAAACCCTGCCTCTGGAGAGTTCACCTCTAGCATGGGGCTCTCTGTCTGCCTTTTTCCTGTTCTTCATCTTCCATACCAGGGCCCAGGTGACAACCTAAACTCTGAGAAGGACAGAGGGTGCACCTCTTCCCCTGCACACAGCTAGAAAGTTGTGCTTCCTTTAGCCTGCCTCCGTCCAATCTCACAGGATTGTACCGCAAAGGATGTTGAGAGGCAGCTCCTGGTGATGTCTTAAAACATGGAAAGAGATTCTGGTTGCATGCGTGTCACCTACACTCTGAGGGCAATGTGGGCTCGGTAAGGCTGGAAAGGGCCTTTTCCTTTGTGTATCTGGGAGTCCGTGTGCACGTGGCCGTCCCTGGGGGAGGTGCGCACCTGTGCACACTTGTGCACCTGGATCAACCCTCATTCTTCAGTCTGTCCATCCTTTTGATTTATTTGTTATATCACCACTCCTGTCTGCTTCTGCATCTTTGGGTGTCTGAGTCTGTGTCCTTCTGTCTGTCTCACTCCTTTGCTTGCTCTGGGGGAGGCAGTGAGTGCCTCTCTCTTCCCACTATATGGTTCTGGGATTTGAACTCAGGCCATCAGGCTTAGCTGCAAGCTCCTTTACCAGCTAAGCCATCTCATCAGCCCCATCTGTTCTTGTGTTTTTAGGCAAACGTGATTTGGCTTTCACTGATGACTTCTGTAGATGTCACCCAAAAACAGAATCAAATTGTGTTCTGGCTTAGGCTCGCGCCGCCCCCTAGTTTCCTAAGCAGGAATTCTGTCTCTTTCTCTTCAAGGTGGACATTAGCTGTCACCCAGTTCTGCTTCTGGGTTGGTTGCTACTGCCATCTCACACATCACTGTCAACCTCCTGGGGATGCACAGCCTGCTTTGCTCACGTCTGTGAGCACACAGCACCTCCCGACGTGAACATAACCTGGCAAGGACCCCGGAACAGCAAGGAAGCTTGAGGCTTAGCCTCTGGTGTCTTGCATGATCTGGGGTTGGATGAAACAAACTCTCCTGATGCTGAGTGGCCACTGGTGTGCCGTGCTGGGCCTGACAGTGAGGGGATAAGCTGCTGTTTGTTTGGTTGGTTAGTTGGTTTTTGGTTTTTTTGTTTGTTTGTTTGTTTGTTTTTCAAGACAGGGTTTCTCTGTGTTGCTCTGGCTGTCCTGAAACTCACTCTGTAGACCAGGCCGGCCTCAAACTCAGAAATCCACCTGTCTCTGCCTCCCGAGTGCTGGGATTAAAGGTGTGCCCCACCACCGCCCGGCACGGCACGTGATGGGTTTATTAAAATTTCTAACTTTGGTCTGGCAAGATGGCCCATTGGGTAGATGTTTGTTGCCAATACCAACAACCTAATTCCAATCCTTGGGATCCACATAGTGGAAGAAGAGAGCCAGTGCCCTCAGATTGTCCCCTGATCTCCACATGTACCCCACCATACATGCAATCAATATATAGTTTGTTCGAATCCTTGGACCGGAGAGAGCAAGTGGAACTGACCGGAGTGAGCAGAGCCAACCGGAGCGAGCGGGGCCGACCAGAGCAAGTGGGGCTGGCCGGAGCGAGCAGGGTCAGCCAGAGCGAGCGGGCCAGTCGGAGTGAGCGGGGCAAGACCAGACCGAGCAGGGTTGACCGGAACGAGGAAAAAAAATATATATATATAGTTTGTTGTTGCTATTGTTGTTTCTTTCTAGCCAAGTATGGTGGCTCACACTTGTAATCCCAGCACTCTGAAGGTAAAACTCACTTTCAATGAGTTCAAGGCCAGCCTACTGAACATATTGAATCCTAGGCCAGCCAGGGCTACATAGTGAGTGAGACCCTGCCTCAAAAAAAAAAAAAAAAAAAAAAAAAAAAAAAAAAAAAAAAAAAAAAAAAAAAAAAAAAAGCTAAACAAAACAAAACCACAAAAGGTAAGTAAAGGCTGTGGGAATAGGTGTGCACAAGGGCCATACAGCATTGTCGCACTGTGGAGGTGACAAGCCTTACAAGGAACATTTGACCCATCTGTATTAACCTTGAGAATGGCTAGCCAGTGCAGTGGCCCCGAGCTCCTCTAAGGTAATCTCTTACAGTCTGTCATTTTTATTTTTTTCTACGTGCACGTGAGGAGGTGTGTTAGTGCACCTGCACCATGGAATGTGTGTGAAAATCTAAGGACAACCTGTGGTTGGTTCTTTCCTTTCACCAGATGGGTCTTGGGTCATGAGGCTTGGCAGCATTAGACTGACTGTCGAGCCACCTCACCAGCGGCCACACCCTCATGCTTTAAATACGGAGATGGAGCAGTGACAGAAGCCCAGGGCTACAACACCTGCCTGGACTCAGTCAGTCCCCAAACTAGCAAAAAACGTGTGTGTGTGTGTGTGTGTGTGTGTGTGTGTGTGAGAGAGAGAGAGAGAGAGAGAGAGAGAGAGAGAGAGAGAGAGAGAGAGCATTGTGTTAAAAGTTATAAACAGGGGCTGGAGAGATGGCTCAGCAGTTAAGAGCACTGACTGCTCTTCCAAAGGTCCTGAGTTCAAATCCCAGCAACCACATGGTGGCTCACAACCATCCGTAATGAGATCTGACGCCCTCTTCTGGTGAATCTGAAGACAGCTACAGTGGACTTAGATAATAAATAAATCTTTAGGCCGGAGCAAGTGGGGCCGACCAGAGTGGGCAACCTTCATTCCCAACAGCCACATGATGGCTCACAACTATCAGTACAGCTACAGTGTACTCATAAACATAAAAATAATTAAATATATATTTTTAAAAAGTTATAAAATAGGGGCTGGAGAAGTGGCTCAGTGGTTAAAAACATTCACTGTTCTTCCTAAGGGCCTGAGTTCAATTCCCAGCAAGCACGCTGCAGCTCACAACAGTCTGATGCTATCTTCTGGTGTGCAGAGCACATGTGGACAAAGTACCCGATACATAAAAGATACAAGTTTAATAATGATCGCTACCTCTGGTCTAAGTGAAGCAGATGGGGAGAAAACTTTTTCTTTATGTTTGAGTGGCGTCCAGTGCACATGAGAGCAGGTGCCTGTGAGGTGAGAAGCATCCGATTCCCCAGAGCTGGAGTTACAGGCAGTTGTGAACCACCTCATGTTGCTGGGAACCTCTGGGTGAACAGTACCCACTTTTAACTTTTGAGTGACATCTCTCTGTCATCTCTCAAACCCCTCGCTGAATGAAGAGTTCGGCCACACTGAAGGCCCAGTTCTCCTGTCTCCACATACCCAGCACTGGGTTACAGATAGGTGCTACTACACCTGGCCTTTTATGGATGCTGGGATCAAATTCAGGCACATCTCACCAGCCCCCTAGTTTTTGATACATAATTAAAAGGATGCTGCACTTTTTCATCTGAATGCATGAAGCTCTTTCTGTAGGCAGGGTACTGCCTCAGCTGGACTCCCCAAACTTGAATTGCTAGGCCAAAGGCTCTGCACTTGCCCATGCCTCCCTCCTGCGGAGCTTGAGGCCTCCCTGTCCCCTGTGTCCTCCCTGTGGGTACCATTTGATTAACTTCCTAGCTAGTTTAGACAAGCTGACTATCACCATTAGCAAGTCACAGAGTCTTCTTCTGTGAGGCAGTTTTGGATATGGGAATGTCTCACATAGACTAGGTTGTCCTGGAATTCACTATATAGATGAGGCTAGCCCTGGACTTGTGATCTTCCTGTCTCTACCTCCAAACCACTGGAAATGTAGGTGTGTGCCACCATGCCCAGTGCATGCCTAGTAAGGTCCAGAATGAGGTGTCAATAGATAGCTGTCAAGGCCGCCAAGTCTAAAAAAATACAGCAAGCTTTCTAAATGTCAACTTGTTTAAAACTTTGTCACTTTAATGCAAAACCATTATAGTAACTGTCCAAAGGGCAGGCTATTAACATGTCGGGCTTCTCACGCCAAGAGTGTTGGGAATTTATCCTCCATTCCTTGATTTGCTCAGTCCACATAAAGTATCACTTGTCTACAGATCCCAGGACTCAGCAAACGCTAATGGGACCCTGCTAATGGGACCCTGCTAACGGGACAGGATGCTCCCAGTGACCCGAAACTGCCAGCACAATTGGATTTTGGTGATGTCCCTGCTTGCAGTTGGCCAGGAAGGAACCATTCCCCATTGATTACCTCTCTTGGCTGCTCAGACACCCACATTTCAATGTAATCTCAACAGTGGGAAGAGATGGGTATCCGGAAGGGCTGAGAGAGCTGGGGGACAGATCTGCAGACCAAGCTCATTGTGTCAGAAAGAGAGGAAGGAAGGAAGATTAGTGCATGCTTATGATTTTAAATAATTTTTTTTAAGATTTATTTTATTTATTATATGTAAGTACACTGTAGCTGTCTTCAGACACTCCAGAAGAGGGAGCAGATCTCGTTACGGATGGTTGTGAGCCACCATGTGGATGCTGGGATTTGAACTTATCACCTTCGGAAGAGCAGTCGGGTGCTCTTACCCGCTGAGCCATCTCACCAGCCCATGATTTTAAATAATTTTTATAATTATTGTTGCATCTTATTATTTTGAGGTAGTTTCACTATGTAGCATTCATTGGCCTAGAACCCTATGTAGATCAGGCTATCCTTTGCATCCTGAGTGCTGGGATTAAAGATATTAGAGGTCAGGCATACTAGGCAAACACTGCCTGCTAAGCCACAACCATGGCCTCCTAATTCCCTGTGGCCACACCCCAAGGAGAGGACTCTGAATGGAGAAGGTTCTTGTGAGATTAGCAGCCAGTTCTCCACCTCTCCTTAGGGTGTCACTAAGTGACCTAGGCCATGCCCCCCTTGCTGGGTGGTCAGGAAGAAATGGCCCAGAGTTATGACAAACCTCCCACTTCCCCTAATGCTTGGTACACAAAGGGACAAGTGTGCTGATGTGCCCCACCTGCTCTGCCAGCTGGTCTAGTGCACCTGATCCTTGGAAGCCCTCGAACTTTCTGTTTGAACTTTCATAAGTTGAGCTGCACAGATAACCTCTTCCCATTATTATTGATCCTCATAACCCTCACACACACACACACACACACACACACACACACACACACACACACCTGCTGTGTACCCAACAACATCACTTGGACTCTAGGTGGACTCCAGAGAAATGGCCCATGGCAGTTCTGCCCTTAGGCTAGTAAGAAGGTGCAATGGAAAATTAATTATAGATAAGTAAATAAATGAAATATGCTGCCTGCTCTTCTGGAGGATGTGGGTGCAGTTCATTGCACCCACATAGTGGCTCTTAACCACCTATGATTCCAGGAGATCAGAGGAGATCTCTGGTCTCCTCCACAGGCAGGTGCAGGCACACACACACACACACACACACACACACACACACACATGTACATGTGTGTGCCTGTGTCCAAGAGGACCAGTTGAGAGCATCAGATCCCCTGGGACTGGAGTTAGGACAGTAGTGAGCCGCCGTGTGGGTGCTGGGACACAAGCCCAGGTCTTCTGTAAGAGCAGCCAGTGGTCTTACCCCCCACACACACACAGCTTCTCTCCAGCCCCAGGTTTTACTTTATACTGTTATTAATGTCTTCATTGTAATAACTATACTATGTTATACAGGATGCTGGTGTGAGGGGCAGCTTGGGGAGCGTGCCGGGACACCTTGCCATCCACCGTAATGCATGAACTTAACAGTAGGGTCTGAATCGCTTTTGTTTGGGCTTCTGTGGTTTGGTTTTCTTGGTGACTGAGGCTTTAATTTCCTAGACCTTGGCCTCAGGCCCCCACATGTACAAGGCAAGCATTCAAACCCTAAGCTACACCCAGCCTTTTTCTTTAATTTGTAAGTAGGATTTCTTTGAATTGCCCACTTGGCCTTCAACCCACCTTGAGTTGACTTGACTCCACCCTCAGGCCTCTGAGGCACCAGGCGTACATGCGGTGTCTCATTGCACATGCAGGCAAAACACCACACACGTAATCAACAAAAGTGTTATAAAAGAAGGAAAAAAGTGGCCCTAGACAATTCCAGTCTTCTGGGCTTTATCTGTGTCTTAGGATCTAGGATTGTTTTAATTAGGCACTCAGTGGGGGCCATCTCTTCCAGCTTCGGGTATACCCAACTTAGAGGGCCACCCCTCTGAAGCAAAGGTCTCAAAGGTGTCTCATTTCTGTTACGTGTGTCAAATGATTTCCTCTGGTCTTTTTTTTTTTTTTTTTTTTTTTTAATTTTTATTCTTTTTTTGTGGAGGGCAGAGACAATAGAAGTTCGGCTGCCTGGGTGGGTTTGCTTAGAAACAATAAAAGTATGGCTACTGGTGGGAGTTTCACAGTTCACACCTCAGGAAGGAAGAACAAGAAGAGGAAGTAGCCAGCACCTGCGCCTGAACCCACACCCCATAACAGTTCCTCAGCGCCACCAGGATACCAGCTGAAGAATGGACATTCTGGCTGCTTCTCTTTGGCGGGTGGAGGAAGGGGACTGTCGGCAGGGAAAGGCTGCTCAGGCTGCAGGGGTTCCCCTTGTACCCTCCCTCTCCTTAGTTCGGATCCTTCCATGTGGAGCCAGGCCTGGAGGATGGCTTCTGAGGCAACCCCTCTCCAGTAGCATGACCATTTGTAGGATTGGCAATGACCTCACCACGCCTAACCCCACCCAGGGTTTGGACTTTTCAGAAATTCTCACATTGTTAAAATTTACCCCCTCCACCCCCCCAGAAGAGGAATTCCAGAACGAGGGACAGGCATCACAGGAGAGACCGCAGCAGGAGTGACCAACCATTGGAGGGCAAAGTCTCCCTTGATCATGTCAGGAGTAAGATGAGGGTACCTCCAATGAGGCGGTGAGGGAGGGACCTGGGACAGTGGGGCTAGGGGACGGCCTGGAGCCCGAGGGCTGGAGCAGAGAAGCCCTCATCCTCATCACTGAGATCATCCTGTTTGCCCAGAGAAAGTGGGACGGGGTCAGTGATGGAAAGGTGAATGTTAGTCTGATCCTGCAGTGTTTGTGATGGGCGGCCACCACTTCCTCTGGGAAAGAATTCTTAAGACTGGAGATGACTGCCGGACGTGGTGGCACACGCCTTTAATCCCAGCACTCGGGAGGCAGAGGCAGGTGGATTTCTGAGTTCGAGGCCAGCCTGGTCTACAAAGTGAGTTCCAGGACAGCCAGGGTTACACAGAAGAAACCCTGTCTCAACCACCACCCCCCCACCAAAAAAGAGGGAAGACCCACCCAATATGTGGGCAGCACCATCCAGTGACAGCCCAAACAAGGGAAGCCTGAGCCTGGCAAGTTCTGCTTCTTTCCTAGTGCTGCAGTAGCCTACGCTACCATTCTCGCTGTGGAATCCATCCTTATGGACTGAGCAACTTCAGGGCTCTCAGCCTCTCTAGGAGGAGACAGCCATTGTTGGGGTTCCTAGGCGGTATTATGTAAGCTAATTGAATACACCCCTTTAATACAATCTCATTCTATTGGCTAACCCGGCTACATAGCAAGACCCCAATACCAAAAAACCAAGCAAGTGAACAAAAGGCTCTGCTCCGAGCATTCCTCGTGTTCCTCAGACAGAGGCTGGTTTCCAGTTTTTGTCTTCAGCTTGGGGCTGCATGTTTGCATTCTCCACTGTTTGATTGATCACTCTCTGGGTAAATAGCAGCAGTGCTCGCTCGGGGGGGAGGGAGGCTTACTTATATACAGCGAGGTACACATGGGGTCCGTCACTCCTACATGCCCTGCCCTGGGTCATCCTGGAGTCCCTTCTTCATGATCTCCCAGGATCTTTCCTGCTGCACACAAGCCCAGCTTTAGGGAGGTGGCTCGGTCAGTAAAGAGGACCTGAGTTCATATCCCCAGCACTCATGTGAAAGCAGGGTACATACATACCCCACCTGTAATCCTAGTACCAAGGAACAGGCAAATTCAGGAGGCCCACTAGCCGGCTAGCGTAGCCAGAACCATGGGCTCCGGGTTCAGTGAGGGACTACGGCTAAAAGGATAAGGACTGAAAGCCAAGCCTGGTGGCACTGGTCTTTAATCCCAGCTCTCCGGAGGGCTGAGGCAGGAGGATCTCCGTGAATTCAAGGCCAGTCTGGTCTACGCTACAGAGTGAGTTCCAGGACAATCAAGAATACACAGAGAAACCATGTCTCAAAAACCAACCAAACCTTCCTGTTTGTGCCCCGAGTGTATGCAATGCCTAGAGAGGCCAGGAGAGGGCATCAGATCCCCTGGAGTTGGAGATACCAGAAGAAGGGAACTGGCTGATATGGGTGCTGAAAACCAAACCCCAGGGCCTAGAGAGGTGGCTCAGTGGTTGAGAGCACTGACTGTTCTTCCTGAGGTCCTGAGTTCAACTCCCATACAGCCACATCCCACAGCCAATTGTAATGGAGTCCAACAGTCTCTTCTGGTGTGTATGAAGACAGCTACAGTGTACTCTTGTATTTTAAAATCTAAAAAGAGAAAAGAAAACCAAACTCCAATCCTTTGGGAGAGTATTTTTACCATAAGCCATTTCTCAAGCCCTGCACACACACACACACACACACACACACACACACAGGTTTTTTGTTGAAACTTAGCTCATGTGTCCCAGGCTACCCTAAACTTACACTGTACCTATGGATGAATCTGAACTCCTGACCCTTTTGTCTGTACTTCCCAGGTGCCAGGGTTACAGACCTTTACCCTCATGCTAAGCTAACAGCTTCAAGTGTGTGTGCACACAAGCGTGTGTGTGCACACAAACGTGTGTGTGTGTGTGTGTGTGTGTGTGTGTGTGTGTGTGTGTGTAGTATTTGCCAGCATGTATGTCTGTGCATTGCATGCATGCAGTGCCCGTGATGATCAGAAAAGAGCATGGGATCCCCTGGAACTGGAGTCACGGCTGGTTGTGAGCTGCCATGCGGGTGATGGGACCCAATATCGGGTCCTCTGGAAGAGCAGCTAGAGAGAGCGCTTAACAGCTGAGCCATCCCTACAGCCCCAGCTTCGATTCTGAAAAGAAAACCAAATAACTTTGCAGTCTCCTTTGCGGTTTTGTCAGATTCCCTCTCAGGTAACTAGTTAGCTCCTGTCTTCTGCTAGTTTGAATGTTTATTATTTCAAACTAGGAGGAGGGGTGCGGGTTGAAAATTGTTCCCTTCTTGGCAAGAGAAAAATAAAAACAAGTTAGCAGACTTGTTAGTAGTAAGCTGTCACGAAAGACGGGAAGGGCCATTCTTTTGACGCTCGTCTCAAAGCTCTTGCTGTAGGCCAAGGACATCCTGTGCCTCTGAGAAGTAGCCCATGCTGGAGGCCAGAATCAGATCACTGATAACTTGGAACTTGGGTTACAGACAGTTGTGTGCTGGGACTAGAACTCAGGTCCTGGTGGAGGCAGGGTGCAGAGGAGCCCACAGTGCTCTAACCACTGAACAATCTCTCCAGCCCTCGTGGTCAGTTTTTATTTTACTCTTAGTACTGGAGATGCAGCCCTGGGCCGTGCTTGTGTTAGACAGGGGTCTCCCTCTGAGCCACACCCCCAAGCCCCAAAAAGGAGAGAAGATAAATAGGCGAGCAGACAGTAGATAGATAGATGATAGATAGATAGATAGATAGATAGATAGATAGATAGATAGATAGATAGATGATAGATAGATTTGTGTAGATGTGAGATGTGTGTACATGTATGCCCATGTGCATGTGTGCATAAGTGTATGTTTGCACAAGTGCATGTGAAGGCAGAAGTTAATATTGGGGATTGATCGATCGATGAAGATCATTCTTTACTTTATTCATTGAAACCAGAGGTTTGGCTAGGCTAGCTGGCAGCCAGCCCACCTCAGGGAACCTGTTTCTACATCCTAAACACAGGCATGGCAGCAACTGTCCCACTTTGTATGTGGGTCCTGAAAACCCCAGCTCCAGCCTTCGTGCCTACGCGAGTTTATCACTCAGCAATCTGCCCAGCCCAGCAGGCTTCCTTTTTATTTTTTATGACTTTCAATAATGATCAAAGCCACAAACACCCACACATCTTTTTTTTTTTAAAGATTTATTTATTTATTATATATAAGTTCACTGTAGCTGTCTTCAGATGCACCAGAAGAGGGCATCAGATCACATTACAGATGGTTATGAGCCACCATGTGGTTTCTGGGATTTGAACTCAGGACCTCTGGAAGAGCAGTCAGTGCTCTTAACCGCTGAGCCATCTCTCCAGCCCACACCCACACATCTTTTTATTTTGTTTCCCATATGTGTCTATGCATGGGGGGTTGTGTGCCATGGGGTGTATGTGGAAGTCAGCTCTCCTTCTGCCATGCGGGTCTCGGAGATACAATGCAGGTCATAGCCTGGGCAGGAGGCTCCTTCATCTCTTGAGCCAGCCCCACCTGTCCAACCCATCTTCAACCCATGAGAAAACCGAGAGCCACCAAGATGAGATTTCGATATGCTGCTCAGAGAAATCACCAGAACCACAGTGACCCGTGCAGCCCTCACTGGCTGCAGAATTAAAGTCCCAACACCCTTTCCACAGCCTTGCTATGTGGCCCAGGCTAGCACCAACCTCACTGTGTCGGCCCTGACATCATGGCTTGCCTGCTTCAGCCCCCTGAGTGCTAAGCTGAGGTGACAGGTGTGTGCCACAATGGTATAACTGCTCCATCCACTGCCAGAGATTCAAGCTGTGTCCCACCGCCCACTAGACATCTTAATGTATCTGCATTGTTTCATACCAGACTTCATGTAAAACAGAACAAGAAACAGATCTAGGAAGTGATTCCCCACCTCCTCCTCACTTCTCATATGTGTGTGGTGTGTGTAGTGTGCTTGTGTGTGCATGCAAGTTTCCATATGTGTGGTCACACATGGAAATGCCTTTAAAGGCTCAAGGTTAACATCAGGTCTTACCCTTGGTTCTCTCTCCTGTCTAATTCATTGAAGCAGGGTCTGCCAATCAAATCCAGAGATTGTTGACACTAGCCAGCTTGCTCTGCTTTCTGAGACTGGAATTGCTGGTAGAATATATATATACATATATATAACATAGCATTATATATATATATGCTATGTTATGTATGTATATATACTATAGGCATTTATGGGTCTGCTTGGAATCTGAACTCCAATCCTTTTGCTTACATAGTATTTTACCACCAAGCCATCACCCCAGCCTTCTCCCCCTCTTCAGGAGCCAGTGGTTCTAAGAGATCCTGGAATTCAAAGGCACCTAAGAACTGCCTAATGATCACAGGGTTTCCTTGAGTTGGCGAGCATGTCCTGGAACTAGGTAGCCTCCCTGTTTGTACAATATTGTGAATGTATAAAATGACACTAATCAGGCTGGAGAGATGGCTCAGCGGTTAAGAGCAACGACTGCTCTTCCGAAGGTCCTAAGTTCAAATCCCAGCAACCACATGGTGGCTCACAACCATCTGTAATGAGATCAAATGCCCTCTTCTGGGGTATCTGAAAAACAGCTACAGTGTACTTACATGTAATAAATAAATAAATCTTTGCCGGGCGTGGTGGCGCACGCCTTTAATCCCAGCACTTGGGAGGCAGAGGCAAGCGGATTTCTGAGTTCGAGGCCAGCCTGGTCTACTAAGTGAGTTCCAGGACAGCCAGGGCTATACAGAGAAACCTTGTCTCGAAAAACAAAAACAAACAAACAAAAAATTGACACTAATCAGCTGCACATGGTGCACACCTTTGATCCCAACCCTTGGGAGGCAGAGGCAGTCTGATCTCTGTGAGTTAGAGGCCAGCCTGGTCTACAAAGCCAGTCCAGGACAACCAGGGCTCTGTTACACAGAGAAAACAAAACCAGAAACAAACAAAAGAAAAAGCCACTAATCCCTGCCTTTTAAAATGGTAACAGTGACTTGCGTAAGAGCACTGGCTGCTCTTCCAGCAGACTCAGGTTCAATTCCCAGCACCCACATGTTGGCTCACAACCATCAGTAACTCAAGCTCTGGGGGATCCAGTGCCCTCTTCTGGCCTCCACAGGTTCTGCATGCATATAATATATAGACATACATGCAAGTAAAATATATAAAATATAAATATTATAAAATGGTAGCACTTAGGCTGGGTGTGGTTCACTGGCGGAGTGCCTGCCTAACATGCACAAGGCCTTGGCTTTGAACTCCAGCAATTGCAAAAAGGAAAAAAAAAAAAGAGTTAACTTTCACCTTATATTTTTTATATTACAATGAGCAAACTAGAGAGTCCCAGGAGAGTTTCTCAGTGTGACAAGGGGACTCCTCACAGCCTGATTCCCCACCACAAGGCATCCCCAGCTTCTGGAGAAAGTTCTAGAAGAGCTTCCTCCTGGGCCAGTGGGGTGTGCTGGCCTCTACATCTACTTCCTCCCATCCTGAAAGCTGAAAAGATTGCCAAAAAAAAAAAAAAAAAGTCTACTGGGAAGTGTCTCAAAGCTGCTATGGGTGAGCAGATGTCACCATATAAAAACAGTGGCCCTGCCCCCAGCCCAATAATTCTCCAAGATTTCCAGCAAGACCATGTCTCCTTAGTCCTTCACATGATAGGCCATCCAAAGACCTGTTACTTGGCTACTGTACTCCTGTTAGCCAAGACCCTATAAAGATTTATTTATTTTATTTTATGTATATGGCTACACTGTAGCTGAACAGATGGTTGTGAGCCTTCTTGTGGTTATTGGGAGTTGAATTTTTAGGACCTCTGCTTGCTCTGGTCCGCCCAGCTCCCTCTGGTCAGCCCTGTTTGCTCAGGCCCAAAGATTTTTTTTTTTTTTTCGAGACAGGGTTTCTCTGTGTAGCCCTGGCTGTCCTGGAACTCACTTTGTAGACCAGGCTGGCCTCGAACTCAGAAATCCGCCTGCCTCTGCCTCCCGAGTGCTGGGATTAAAGGCATGCGCCACCACGCCCAGCCCAAAGATTTATTATTATACATAAGTACACTGTAGCTGTCTTTAGGCACACCAGAAGAGGGCGTCAGATCTCATTACAGGTGGTTGTGAGTCACCATGTAGTTGCCGGGATTTGAACTCAGGACCTTCGGAAGAGCAGTGAGTGAGTGCTCTTACCCACTCTTACCCGAACCATCTCGCCAGCCCCCAAGACTCTATAAAATTGAGTGGCTCCTCCAGAGTTCTGGCTCAAGCAAAAAAAAAAAAAAAAAAAAAAAAAAAAGATGCTAAATCATCTTAAATCCCCATCTGCCTGTGACCCCCTCTGAGAAATACAACCATAAATATGCGTGGCTCTGTTGCCATTCACGCGGAAACAACCGCGCAGTTGCCTGTTTTACTACCTATGGGTCAGAAAGACGGCAGCGGGGATTTTTGGAACATTCCAGGCAAAGCTCTCTTTCCTTCTCTCCCAAGGGAGAGGCAGCTCTCTCTATCAGGGACAAGTCCACTGGGATAGGGCCCGAAGCATGGCCAGAAAGCCTGCCTGTGACCGGAAACCCGAAGATGGGAAGAAAGCATCGTTGACACAGCCCTGCCTCCCTCTCCTTCCCCGCTCAGGTTAGAAATATCAACAACATTCCTGCCCACTGTAATCAAATACTTACGCAAAAAGCTATGGAATGCGCAATAATTTGTCAGGCATCCTTTTAGCCCAGTCCACTGGAGCAAACTCTGCCCGGCCCCTTGACCCTCGGAGAGGGTGCCCTTTGACCTTACTTGGACCTCTTTTATGCGAAGCTTCACTCTGACCAGATGGCTAAACTATCAAAGGATTTTATGAGTCAAAACTACTGCTTTCTCGATTCACAAGTTGCGTATTTCTATCCGTGTTTGTGTGACCAGTCGACGAGAAGCTTTAAATTGAAAACACAAGAGGGGGCCCCCGCAGCTGGGGCCCACCTCCCCGTATTGTGTGTGAGCACGGGGGTTAGGGCTGTTTGCAGAGAAAACAGCTGAGACACAGATGAGGACAATTTCAGCTAAATATTTAAAATAGCCATCAAGAAAAGAATGATTGATTATTTTTTTCCCTCCCTTGGTTCCACCCATGATCTTTTGTCGAGCTTGAGGCAAGCTCCAGTCTTGTGCAAATCAAAACTGCACCCTTTCCTCCTTTTAGCAGAGGCTGGTGGGCAAAATGTAAAAATAATAAGAAAAGGGGCTGAGACATAACTCTGTAAATAAAAGAGCCTGATGCCAAACCTGGTGATCCAAGTTCGAATCCCAGGACCCGCAAGGTGGAAAAGAGAACTAACTCCTGAAAGTTGTCCTCTGGTAAACACACACACACACACACACACACACTAAATTTTGATATAAAAGTATTTCACAGCTGGAGAGCTGGCTCATTGGACTTACTTGCTGCTTTTGTAGAGGATCCCGGTTTTGAGTCCCATTCCCCACATGATGGCTCAGAAGCACTTGTGACTCTAGTTCTAGGGGATCTGGTGTGCTCTTCTGGCCTCTATGGGCACCAGACCTGCATGAGAGGAATAGACACATACACACACACATGTTTGTATGTATGTATATTACGTATACATATATATAATGCAGTATTTACATAATACTTTGGTAAAAAGAAAAGGCTTCCAGCTTTGTTCAGCATCTGTAGCTGTGTGTTGCACATGCATGTGAGTGCACACACACATTTATATGTATCTATATTATATATTATATATATATATATATATACATGTGTACACACACATATATGTGTGTGCATATATATATATATATATATATATATATATATATATATATATATATATTTGCAGTATTTATTTAAAGCCTTTTCTGGTAAAAAGAAAAGGTTTCCTTCAGCATCTGAGGCTGTGTGTGCAAATGGCACAGAAGGGTCAGGGGACAGTATGTGCATGCATAAGCCAGAGGACAATGCAAGGTATCATCTTTCCTCAGCTACTTCTCCATGATATTGTTACAGGCTCTCACTATGTAATCCTGGAGACCGGGATGGCCTCAGACTCACAGAGACCTGCCTCCCTCAGCCTCCCGGGTGCTGGGATCACAGGTGTACACCACCATGTCTGACCATCCTCCTTGTGGTTTTGAGATGTGGTCTTCTGCTAAGCCTGAAGCTTCTCGACCGTGGCATCCAGTTTTACATCAACCTGACCCAAGCTGGAGCTATTTGGAAAAAGGGAAACTCAATAGAGAAAATGCCCCTACCAGATTGGCCTGTAGGGGGAGCCTCTGGTGCATTTACTTGATTAAGGATTGCTTGGGAGGGCACAGCCCACTTGGTGGGGGAGCCATCCCTGGGCAGGTGGTCCTGATTGAGCAAGTCGGGAAGAGCAAGCCAGTAAGCAGTCAGTAAGTATCCTCTGGGCCTGCCTCCCAGGTTCTGCCCCAGCCCTGCCTCCCCATCTCTATTCCTCAGTTGCAAACGTCTTGGCTTCACTGTAAACTCTATGGCAACTATGGAAGCAGGGAACAGAGGTGGCTTCTTTCTAACACTTCTAATTCACCCAGGGTTTGTCTAGCCTTTGATTTCAGAGTTGGCTCGGGCTCTCATGTTTTCCTGACTGCATTAGAGGCCCCTTAGGGGTCAGAGGGGATTCCCAGGTTCCAGAGTCCGTTAGAAGCAGAGACCCACACATGTGATGGTGTAGAGAAAGATGGCCTTTGCCAGCTCTCAGCCTGTGACCAGGGGACCGGATAGTGCTAACTGCAGGGACACCAGCCTCATGGAGTTGAAGCTTCAGGAGGATCTGAGAGTGGCTCACGCTCTGCTGGAACCTGCATGAGATGTTCCTCAGTATGTTTCTGGGAGAGTTGTGTGTGAGAGGGAGAGGAAGGGAGGGGTTCGTTTGTGTGTGTTGGGGTGTGGGTGTGCAGATGTGTGAGTGGGTGTGAATATGGGATGATGGTTGGGGTGGATGTTAGCGGGGGTGGGGTGGGGGGTGGCTATGAATGTGTGTGTGTCTGTGTGCTCCTGTGTGAACCCATTTCAGAGGTAATAAGACTGAGATGTGAAGGTACTAATAGTTTATC
Source organism: Mus minutoides (assembly GCA_902729485.2). Classification (NCBI taxonomy): domain Eukaryota; kingdom Metazoa; phylum Chordata; class Mammalia; order Rodentia; family Muridae; genus Mus; species Mus minutoides. The sequence goes on along the minus strand of CACVCL010019074.1, from coordinate 15,699 downwards.
CTTATCCTATATACCAATCACATTTTTTTAAATGAGTCCCAAATTAACTTTTTATAGTATTTTATTTTATTTTTCCTCTTCCCTTTCTCCCTCTTGCTCCAGCCCCTCTCGCTCTGGCCCATAGGTTGTTTGTTGTTGTTGTTGTTGTTNCCCATTTCAGAGGTAATAAGACTGAGATGTGAAGGTACTAATAGTTTATCCTTATCCTATATACCAATCACATTTTTTTAAATGAGTCCCAAATTAACTTTTTATAGTATTTTATTTTATTTTTCCTCTTCCCTTTCTCCCTCTTGCTCCAGCCCCTCTCGCTCTGGCCCATAGGTTGTTTGTTGTTGTTGTTGTTGTTGTTGTTTTATTTGTTTCTCATTACAGATGGTTGGGAGCCACCATGTGGTTGCTGGGATTTGAACTCATGACCTCTGGAAGAGCAGTCAGTGCTCTTAACCACTGAGCCATCTCACCAGCCCGCCAATCATATTTTTTAAAGAGGCTTCTTTTTAAAGATTTATTATTTATTTTATTTTATATGTGTGTGTGTGTGTTTTGTCTGCACATGTGTGTGCACCCTATGCATGCCTATGACACCAGATGAGAGCGTCAGGTCCCCTGCGGTTAGATCCCTCAGGATCTGCCATGTCGAAGATGCTAACTCTAACTCCAGTGCTCTGGAAAAGCAGCCCGTGTTCTAAACCATGCTGGAGCCGCCCTCAGCCCTCAGATCCCGTCTTTAAAAAGGAGAGACAACAGCACTGGAGAAATGGCTCAGCAGTTAAGAGTAGTTGTTGTTCTCCCAAAGGACCGGGGTTCAAGCTCAGCACTAAACGGCAGCTCACAAACTATGTAACTCCAGTTCTGGGGACTCCAACACCCTCACACAAACATACGTGCAGGTAAAAACCCACCAGTGGGAACCAGGGCTGGGAAGGTGAAACAGTCAGAAAAGAGCTTGCTATGCAGGGGGGAGAATGTATGGGACACCTTTGACATACAGGACGTGCTTGAATGAAGATATCAAGAGCTGGGCCATGGTGCAGGCTTTAATCCCAGCACCCAGGAGGCAGAGGCTCGAGGATTTCTGAGTTCAAGGCCAGCCTGGTCAACAGTGAGTTCCAGGACAGCCGGGGCTGCATGGAGAAAGCCACTTGCAGTTCTGATCTTGCCTTTGCTTCTCAATGCATTGCTTGTCTTCCGGAGCTGGAGAGATGGCTCAGCAGTTAAGAGCACTGGCCTCTCTGGCAGAAGATCCAGGCTTGGCTCCCAGAACCCACGTGTAAGCTTACAATCATCTGTAACTCCAAGAGATCTGATGCCCTCTTCTGACTTCCAAAGGCACCAGACTCCGATGCGGTGCCCAGACACACATGCAGGCAAACATGAATACTTGTGAAATAAAATGAATACTTAAAAAATAAAATCTGGGGGCTGGTGAGATGGCTCAGTGGGTAAGAGCACCCGACTGCTCTTCCGAAGGTGATAAGTTCAAATCCCAGCATCCACATGGTGGCTCACAACCATCCATAACGAGATCTGGCGCCCTCTTCTGGAGTGTCTAAAGACAGCTACAGTGTACTTACATATAATAAATAAAATTTTTTTAAAAAGTAAGTTGTAAATTCTTTAAATAAATAAATAAATAAATAAATAAAATCTGTTTTCTTTTTGCATGTATTTAATGTATATATGTGAGTGTGTCCAGATGGACCCCGGCCAGCCATGACATGGAAGTGGAGGTCAGAGGACAACTTGTGGGAACCTGTTCGTTCCATGTTTTTTCATGCAGGTACCGGGATCAAAGTCAAGTTTTCAGTCTTGGCAGCAGCAGCTTCACCTCATGAGCCATGCCAAGTCTCCATCCATCTCAGTGTTACCAGGCACATCCAAGTCAATTGGGATCTGAGGGCACTAATGTTCATAAAGCCACTGTGCATCTTAGAATATGTGTGTTTGTGTATAGAATATATATATATATGCAAGTCTCATATATAGATGCATATATACATATATACATACATGAGAATATGTACATATATACACATGTACATATGTACATATATACATATACACAATACACACATATACACATACACCTGCACATGTATGCATGTATGCACACACACACACACACATATATATATATATATATATGTGTATATGTGTGTATATGTGTGTGTATATATATGTGTGTATATATATATGTATATATATGTATATATATATGTATATATATATATATATATATATATATATATATATATATATATATATATATATATGGTTTCATGTAGTTAAGGCTGGCAACAAATTTTTAAGTAGCTGAGTGTTGTTTTTTTTAACAAAATTTCAAATGTTGGGTTTTACCAATGAAGACTGAAGAACCAGACGCTGTGGTGAAAGCCTGCTATGCTAGCTCAGAGAGTCAGAGGAAGCACCCAGCTGACCTTCTTCAGTCAGATGTCCCAAAGCCTGCTATGCTATCTCAGAGTCAGAGGAAGCACCCAGCTGACCTTCTTCTTCAGTCAGATGTCCCAGAAGCAGTGCCCCTCCCTCATACCTTAGCAAAAAACCACACACACACACAAACAAAAAACAAAAAACAAAAAACAAAAACAAATAAAACAAAAACCCACAATCCAAATGTCCCTCCCTTCCACTTCCTGTGTCTTTCTACCCATCCCCCTGACTCCCTCGTATTTTCTATGGTTTTTTTCTTAGTAATCCTATGTTCACTTCCTGTCAACGGATTACCTGTCCGACCTCCTGACCTGAGGTTGACTTTATTTAATCCTGTTTACAATATTCAAGCAGCGGAAAGCTCTTGAGTAAAAGGTATGTGCTAAAGCTGAGCCACACCACAACTAAAAAGAGATTTTTTTTCCAGTAAATAACACAATCCCGGGGTTCACAGCCTAGGTTGACCAGAGTTGCTTGTCCGGCAACCTCCAGTTTCGCTGCGAGGATTACTGGTGTGCACCATATGTCTGGTTTATGCAGTGCCGAGGATCGAACCCAGGGCTTTGTGCATGCTATGTAAACACTCCAGCCCCTGAGCGGCGAGTCAGGCACCACACAGCGCTCAACCCGCCCTGCAGACGTTTAAAGCCCAGGAGAATTTTATGAGGGTGGAGAAGGTGATCTGGGCTGAGTTGGTGATAGCTGCAACCCTCCCTGAGCGCCTCCATGATGTTAATAGAATCCTTCCATTTTCCTCTGTTTTCATTCTTGGGGAATCATCTGAGTGTCTGCCCTTGAAAACAGTAAGTCTCACACCGCAGCCAAGTAATGGCCAAGTAACCATCAAAGATCTATGTCCACATCTTTAAAATACAGAGAGAATGAAGCCTTGAATCACCAGGTATGTCCCTAAATGTGAGCTGAGGACCCCACTACAAAACAAACAAACAAACAAAAAACATCGTGCCCATAGGTGTCTATTTTAACTTCCAATAATCCTTTTGTGATGCCGGGAACTGAGCCAGAGCCTTGAGTACACTGGGCAAGCGCTCCACTGAGGAGCTGCACCCTAGAGTGCCTGTGAAGTTTTATGTACAGGTCTACAGCCACGGAACGAACCTCTCATGTCACGAGCTGCCACGACTGCCCGTTGCTATTTGGGGCGTGAACCCATCAAGCATAAAGTTCACCATAGAAGGCCCAGAAGCTTCTAGAACCTCTGGCCCCTGAAAAACAGCCTCCTTGTAAGTCAGTGTGAGGTGAGAGGGGCTACCCTCAGGGCAAACTGTGAAGTGGTACCTGCATCCTTGCGGGCCTTGGCTTGAACACTTTGGGCTGGCAGATGAACCATGGCTCAGCCAGGGTTTCAGCTTCAAGATTAAGCTGGAGGCCTTCTGGACCGTTGCTGGGATCTGACACACCCCGAAACAGTGTTGAGGAGCAGGCGGCCAGGGATACCAAGTGTGTCTCTCTGGTCCTGTCACAGTTTTCTGGTGAACTATCAGTTTCCACCTCAGGGTCATGATGCTGTGATGGTCTGAATATGCTCCTACCCGGGAGTAGCCAGATTAGGGGGCGTGGCCCCGTTGGAGTAGGTGTGGTCTTGTGGCACTGTGGGCGTGAGCTTTAAGATCCTCCTCCTAGGGGCTGGTGAGATGGCTCAGCGGGTAAGAGCACCCGACTGCTCTTCCGAAGGTGATAAGTTCAAATCCCAGCATCCACATGGTGGCTCACAACCATCCGTAACGAGATCTGGCGCCCTCTTCTGGAGTGTCTGAAGACAGCTACAGTGTACTTACATATAATAAATAAAAAATAAATCTTTAAAAAAAAAAAAAGATCCTCCTCCTAGCTGCCTTGAAGCCAGTCTTCCACTAGCAACCTTCAGCTGAAGATGTAGAACTCTACCAAACCCAGACACTATTATGGAATGCCAAGAAGTGCATGCTGAAAGGAGCCTGATATGGCTGTCTCCTGAGAGGCCCTGCTAGAGCCTTATAGATACAGAGATGGATGCTCGCAGCCAACCATTGGACTGAGCACAGGGTCCCCAATAGAGAAGTTAGAGAAAGGACTGAAGGAGTTGAAGGGGTTTGCAATCCCATAGGAAGAATAACAATATCCACCAACCAGACCCCTCCCCCCCGAACTCCCAGGGACTAAGCCATCAACAAAGGAGTACACATGGCTCCAGCTGCATAAGTAGCAGAGGATGACCTTGTCAGGCATCAATGGGAGGAGAGGTCCTTGGTCCTATAAAGGCTTGTTAGAGGGGGCTGGTGAGATGGCTCAGCGGGTAAGAGCACCCGACTGCTCTTCCGAAGGTGATAAGTTCAAATCCCAGCAACCACATGGTGGCTCACAACCATCCGTAACGAGATCTGGCTCCCTCTTCTGGAGTGTCTGAGGACAGCTACAGTGTACTTACATATAATAAAATAAAATAAATTTAAAAAAAAAAAAAAAAGAAAAAAGGCTTGTTAGATGCCCCAGTGTAGGGGAATCGAGGGCGGGGAGGTGGGAGTGGGTGGGTGGGTGAAGGAACACCCTCATAGAAGCAGGGGTGGGAGGATGGGATAGGTGTTTCCAGGAGGGAGGGAAAATGGGAAAGGGGATAACATTTGAAATGTAAATAAAGAAAATATGAAGAAGAAGAGGAGGAGGAGGAGGAGGAGGAGGAGGAGGAGGAGGAGAAGAAGAAGAAGAAGAAGAAGAAGAAGAAGAAGAAGAAGAAGAAGAAGAAGAAGAAGAAGAAGAAGAAGTAGTTGTTGTTGAAGTTGTTGTTTGGGGGTTTGGGGCTGGAGAGATGGCTCAGTGGTTAAGAGCACCGACTGCTCTTCCAGAGATCCTGAGTTCAATTCCCAGCAACCACACAGTGATTAAATAAATCCACCTGCCTCTGCCTCTATTTCCTTTAAAAAAAAAAAAAAAAAAAAAAAAGGAAATAGAGGCAGAGGAAGGCAGATTTCTGAGTTTGAGGCCAGCCTAGTCTACAGAGTGAGTTCCAGCCAGGGCTATACAGAGAAACCCTGTCTCGGAAAAACCAAAAAAAAAAGGAAATAAAGAAAGAAAATAAGAAGAAAAAGAAAGCCATAAATTCCTAGATACAATCCAGTTCTAGCTCCTGAGTGAGATGGGATCTCCTCTGAGGCCTCTGTTCCCATCTTCAGAGTGTGTCTGAGGATTCTGCCATGTTTTTTTCTGAGAATGCATGTAGGCCCCATTAAGTCTGCCTAATGCCAAAAGCTCTTTAGAAGGATCTGATATGTACCCAAGCACAGGGCTGCACACCTGTCCCCTGAGCTGGGAAAGTCGACACATGAGATCCAGGCAAGCTTGAGCAGTCACAGATAAATAAACAGTATTTATTCATTTTTCATTTTTTCAATAGCTATGATTTATTTATTTGTTCTCTTGTTTTGGACTTTTTGTTTTTTTTTTATGGTTGTGAGCCACCATGTGGTTGCTGGGTATTGAACTCAGGACCTCTGGAAGAGCAGTCAGTGCTCTTAACCGCTAAGCCATCTCTCCAGCCCTGTTTTGGACTTTTTAAGACAGGGTTGCATGTCGCCCAGCGTGATGGTTTGCATATGCTCAGCCCAGGGAGTGGCACTATGAGAAGTTCTGGCTCTGTTGGAGTGGGTGTGTCACTGTGTGCATGGGCTTTTTTTGTTTTTGTTTTTGTTTTTGTTTTTGTTTGATTTTTCGAGACAGGGTTTCTCTTTATAGCCCTGGCTGTCCTGGAACTCACTTTGTAGACCAGGCTGGCCTTGAACTCAGAAATCTGCCTGCCTCTGCCTCCCGAGTGCTGGGATTAAAGGCGTGCACCACCAAGCCCGGCTTGTGTGCATGGGCTTTAAGACCCTCACCCTAGCTGCCTGAAAGCCAGTCTTTTTCTAGCAGCGTTCAGATGAAGATGTAGAACTCTTATATCTGCCTGCACCATGACTGCCTGGATGCTGCCATGTTCCAACCTTGATGAGAATGGACTGAACCTCTGAACCTGTAAGCCAGCCCCAATTAAATGTGGTCCTTAGAGAGTTGCCTTGGTCATGGTGTCTGTTCACAGCAGTAAAACCCTAGCTGAGACACAGAGGCTGACTGAGAGCTTGCCATGTAGCTGAGGATGACCTTGAACTCCTGATCTTCTTGCCCACAGGCGGATTTCTGAGTTCGAGGCCAGCCTGGTCTACAGAGTGAGTTCCAGGACAGCCAGGGCTACACAGAGAAACCCTGTCTCGAAAAAGCAAAAANAAAAAAAAAAAAAAAAGCCACCTGGTGGGATTCAAAGAGGGAAACAGGCTTACAACCCCACTTAAATAAATCTGCTTGGGGACTGGAGAGATGGCTCAGTGGTTAAGATCACCGACTGCTCTTCCAGAGGTTCTGAGTTCAATTTCCAGCAACCACATGGTGGCTCACAACCATCTGTAACGGGATCCGATGCCCTCTTATGGTGTGTCTGGAGACAGCGACAGTGTACTCATATACATAAAATAAATAAAACTTTAAATAAATCTGCTCTTCACTAAGATGCTGCGGCACACGTGGGAACCACCATGTTTCTGTCACTGTCCTCTTCAACAAGGTTAACAACATGGGGAAGGAGCTCGCAGCAGAAAAGGTTATTGTGTCAGCGAGTTTTATGTCAACCTGATACAAACTAGAGTTCTCTAAATAGAGGCAACTTCAGTGGAGAAAATGCCCAGACCAGATTTGCCTGTGGGCAAGCCTGCAGTGCATTTTCTTGATTGATGATTGATAGGGGGTAGGGGGGGAGCCCACTGTGGATCCTGGGTGCTGTCGCTGACAAGCCATGAGGAGGAGCAAGCCAGTAAGCAGTGCTCCTCCATGGCTTCCTGAACTCCTGCCCCGCCTCCTGCCTCACGGGTGCAGTGGGACCAGAGAGTTATAAGCTGAAGCAAACCCTTTCCTCCCCAAGTTGCTTCTAGTCATGGTGTTCACCACAGCCATAAAAACCCTAACTAATGCAGCTATGAGTGGGAGAGCGGGACAGGGAGGATGGGGTTCCCTGCCTCCCGGGTGCTGATTTATACAGCGTGCACCACAATCCCTTTCTAAAAAGCCCTTTTCAGTAAATTTTGGAAACCTAAGATTTCAAATTTCAGGCGAAGGAAAATTATCACTTGTAGCATTTTCTATCATATGTCAGTGTTCAGTATCATAGTGGGATTGTGCCTAGCCACCACCCCCCAATTCTAATTTTTTGGGTTGCATTGACAAAGAAATTGATGTAATGAGATATATTTTAAATACTCATTTAACGCCCCCCCCCAATTTATTTATTACTCTCTCTACGTGTCTCTGTATGTGTTTGCGTGAGTTTATATGCACTGCATCTATACAGGAACCCCTGGTGGCCAGAAGAGGGTATCAGACCAGCAGAAGCTGGAGCTGCAGGTACTTGTGAGCCACCATGAAGGCATGGGAACCAAACCTAGGTCCTCTGCAAGAGCAGCCAGTGATCAAGCACTTGGCCTCTCTCAGCCCTGTGTTGGGCTTTCTATGAAGTGCCAATCCTTCCATATACCACCAGCCTTTTCAGGAGTTCTGAAAGGACACTGCTGTCACCTTCAGTGAGCACATGGTAGGTACCATCCCATAATGCTGGAAAGTACCATAAAGTTAAATCCTAAATGTCTTATCCAGGCGCGGCAGTGCACACCAGCAAGAGCAGCACGGGGAACGTGGTAGAAGGATAATGAGTTGGAAACGAGCCTGGCCTCTCTATCCATCTTCAAAAACCAACCAACCAAACAAACTAGATAGACAGACAAACAGATCCACATACTTAGAGATAAAGTCCGGATGGGGTTTTTGTTTGGTTAGTTTTGCTTTTGAGAGAGAGTCTCACTATGTATGTATGTCTGTCTGTCCTGGCACTCACTTTAGGGACCTCTTCTCCCCAGTGCTGAGGTTCAAGACCTGTGCCATTTTGCCCAACAAGACTTGCTAGGGGCTGGAGAGATGGCTCAATGGGTAAGAGCACTGACTGCTCTTCCAGTGGTCCTGAGTTCAAATCCCAGCAACCACATGGTGGCTCACAACCACCTGTACAGCTACAGTGTACTCATATACAATAAATAAATAAATAAATAAATAGATAAATAAATAAATAAATAAATAAATAAATAAATAAATAAATAAATAATTTTTTTCCTTGTTCCGGTCAACCCCCCTCTTCTCGACCCCGCTCGCTCCGGCCAGCCAGCTCCACTTGCTCCCGGCCGCCCCCGTACGGCCCCAGCTTGTTCCAGCCAGCCCCGCTCGCTCCAATCGGCTCCGCTTGCTCCCGTTTGGCCCCGCTCGTTCCGGCCGTCCCCGTTTGGCCCCACTCGCTCCGGCCCTGCTAGCTCCGGCCGTCCCCGTTCGGCTCCGCTCGCTCCGGACAGCCTGGCTTGCTCCGGTTGGTCTCCGGTCCAAGAATTCATTTCTTATTATTCTTCATAAGTACGCTGTAGCTGACTTCAGACGCACCAGAGGAGGTTACGGGTGGTTTTGGTTTTTTTTTTTGGTTTTTTTTGGTTTTTCGAGACAGGGTTTCTCTGTTTAGCCCTGGAACTCACTTTGTAGACCAGGCTGGCCTCGAACTCAGAAATCCGCCTGCCTCTGCCTCCCGAGTGCTGGGATTAAAGGCGTGCGCCACCACGCCCGGCTCCTTACGGGTGGTTTTAAGCCACCATGTGGTTGCTGGGAATGTGGTTGCTGGGATTTGAACTCATCACCTTCGGAAGAGCAGTCGAGTGCTCTAACCCGCTGAGCCATCTCACCAGCCCTAAAAGTAAATAATTTTTTTTAAAGAAATGCTTTTATCTTTAAAGTAAATAAATGTAATCACTAGACAAACTGAATTCATTCGTTGGCTGTAAATTAATTAAGATTTTCTTTTCTGGCTTACCAAGTAAAGATACTGATACCCTCTGATGCAAGCCTGACCATGTGGGTTTGCTCCCCAGGCAAAATGGAAGAAGATACCCAACTCCATCTCTCTCTGACATCCACACGGACGCCATGACAGTAGCCCTCTCCTCACCAGCCCCAGTAAATTACCACCATAACAAAGTCTTATCGGATCAACAATGATTTCTGTCCAAGAAAAGAAAATTCCCCATTTCCCATCCAAAGAAGGGGTGTCAGTCCTCGGTGGCTGTGACTGGCAGAGGGTCACGGTGTGTCTGTGGGGATAAGGGGAGATAAAATATATCAAAGGGGCCTTGAGTCCTGGATGCTACGCAGGCCTGGCTCTGGGAACACCCCTGCCATGACAGACAGGGGATTAGGTTGGGGGGGGTAAACAGTGAGGGATTTGGAGACCCCCCCCCCCCCGAAAAGCCAGGCTAGGCCAAAATGAGGCTCACCCTTCCCAACAAATTGGCTGTCCACAACTGTTCTCACAGGCCCTCTAGCTTTTCTCTTGAATAAACAGGATTGAAAAGTCGGTAAGGAGTTTGTTTGTTTGTTTGTTTGTTTGTTTGTGTTTTATGCTTAGGGGCCAGAGGTGCTGTAGACTGGGAATTCCACAGTTCACCACCCCTGCCAGCCCCATGGTGACTTCTTACACTGAAAGTTCTCAGAACTGAACACCACGAGTAACCTTCTCTGGACTCGGTCCTAATAAATCCAGGGTAAGTGGGCGTCCTAGGTGCTGGCCATTGTTTGTTTTAGTAAGTGTAACCTAGTGTAAGATGAACTTTAAATACTTAGAGAAGAAAGGCATGGTGTAGTGTGCCACAAGAGGATTACTACAAGTTTAAGGCCAGCCTGGTCTACAGCGAAGGCTACCTACATAATATGAGACTTTTTCTCAAATAAGCCAAAAATAAAACATAAAACTAAATAAAGTAATCTCACGGCAGTGAGCTGGCTCAGTGGGTAAAAGCACTCTCCACACAGGCACAAAGCCCAATAACCTGAATTTGATTCCCAGAACCCACGTGAACATAGAACCCACGTGAGCATAGAACCCACGTGAACATAGAACCCACGTGAACATAGTAGGAATTGGCCACCACAGACTTGTCCTCTGACCTCCACACTTAGCCCTGACACATATGTGTGTGCGTGAATGCATACACACTCGTAATAATAAATGAAACAAAATAAATAATCTCATAAGAAAAGGGGTATAGGGTAACTGAAGCAGAGAGACCTATAACTTACCCGCTAAAACCTTGTCCACTGACACTGTTTTATCTCAAATTTTGAAAACCTATTCCTTGTAGATTTGCTATTTCTTTTAGGTGCTGAGTTTCATGATTATGACTTCATTCTTTCACTAAGGACTTAAGGTAACATCATCCTCACTTCCTAAATGAGACTCTACAGACACACACACATATACATACACACACATACACACATATATACATACACTTACCTATGCACACACATACGTAATACACATATACACACATATAGGCACACATATACACACATATATGCACATATATTATACATACATACATACATATACATACATACATACATATAGGCACACAAATATACACATACATACACACATATATACACATACACACACAAATACATACACACATACATATATACGTACACGCATACATACATAAACATACACACATACACATACATACATATAGATACATACATACACACATGTATGCATATATACATACACACATACATACACATACATACACATACATACACACATACATACATACACATATGCATAACACATACATACATACATACATACATACATACACATACACACATACACATACATACATATACATACACACACATACATCTGTAACTCAAGCTCCAAGAAATCTGACACTTTCTCTAGCTTTTGAAAGGTACCCATACACACACGTGAATGATAAACAAAAATAAACCTAAACAATATATATTTATGCCACATGTAGTGCTGTATATCTTTTATACCACTCAGGAAGTTGAAGCAAGTGAGTCTCCCTGAGTTCTAGACGAGCCAAGGCTACATAATGAGACTCTGTCTCAAAGCAGGTGGGGAAGGAGAGAGAATGGGAAAGAGGATAAATCTGAACAAAATAAACTGGGTGGTGGTAGCTCATGCCTTTAATCCCAATGCTTGGAAAGAATCTGATCAATATACATTATATTCATGCATATAACAATGAAGCCTGTTATTATACTATATTATATAAAGCTAATACACATTAATGAAATTCGTAAAAAAGAAGCTAAACTGATTCGTCTCTTCCCTATCCTCTGGCTATCCCTAGTGTTTAAACCAGTAGAGCATGGTTTGGTGGGACCATGGAGCACACTTAGGTTTCCATATGGGCCAGCAAAAGTTTTGTGTCAGCTCCATGAGGCCACAGCGCACAATAGCCTGCGTGAGCCCTGTGTATCCGTGGAGAACCCCTTGAACTCCTCTGGAAGGAACAAAGGGTCTCCAGGACGCATCCGAGTCGCAGATGTTGAGTCATCTCAAGGGTCAGAATGCCAATTAGATATTGAACATGGCAGGGGGAGGGTGGAGTTTCCCAAACAGACGAAGGATGAATGCAGGCAGCCCCTGCGCCCCGGCTTAGGTCCTGCTGTTCTTTTATACGATGATTTGTGACAAATTTGTTTTGGTCCTGAGGCACGGTCTCCCTGGGTCTTAGAGTGATTTGGGGATCACCTAAAGAATTTTTTTTTCTTTAAATAGTCTTTTCTTAGTCAAAACTAGATACAGAACCCTTACCTAAAAAAATAAACTAACAGCAGCTGAACGTGTGAAAAAAATTAAAGGGGGGGGGAGAGGGGAGGGATCTTGCAATTTCTTTTTAAATGGCTGGAAATCTGAAATTACAAGCTATCAAATTTAGCATATATTTTTAAAAAGAAAAGCTTATCATTTGGTTGAGCCAAGCAGAAGTGTTGCCCCCAGATTTCCATTTTCTAAGATAAGGATGTAATTGTCAGTCTGAGGAAGCAGGGTATGAAGATTTGATGTAGTTAGTTCTGGATCCGTCATAAATGATTCCTGTAGCACCCATGCCAGCCGTAGGACCACAAGGGGCACTCTGTTTACATAATTTTATTTGACTCCTGAAACACTGCTGGCGATTTTTTTTCCTCTTGAAGCCAAGCACACACGTGAAGTTCCGTGGCAGAGGGTCTGCGCCTGTCCCCTGCCCTAAGCCTCCAGGTCTCATCCTGGAATGCCAAGGGTACAGCCTTGGAAAGGAAATTGAGGCCACAGAGACTTAAATCAGTCACTGCTGGGACCCAGTTATTTAGTTCTCCCTGACCTTCAGAGGTCAGGCCCGACTATTTATGCTATCTGCTAATGCTTCGCTATTTTTCACTGCTCTGCCTGTTAACAATTCAGACCCACAGCCTTCCAGCCTGCGGGGTCCTTGTATTAAACAAGCACTAATTACTCCCGGAAACATATGCTCCTGTTTTAAAACGGCATTAGGATAAAAGCCAGGGTCTTGCTTCGAGGATGAAAGCCATAGGAAAGGGTTTTGGCTGAAGAGCAAGCCCAGCCTGGGGCTGAGGTGAGAAATGACCCATTTGGCTCTAACTGGTAACTTGCAGATTGCTTAAATACTACTCCTACAAAACTAGTAAAGGAAAGCCAGGCAAGACTGGAAATTTTTAATCACAGTATGGAAATGTTACCTCCTGTCCTCTTATACTTGCTCTGATAATTTGTTATCCTTGTTCTCTTTGCTTGCTTGGAGGCTTGTTTTACTGGTTTTTGAGACAGGGTCTTGACTGTAGTACCCTGGCTAGTCTGGAATACACAGAGCTCCTCCTGCCTCTGCCTCTCAAGCACTGAGACTGAAGTATAAACCACAGACAGATTGTTATGTTTTTATTTGTTGTGGGTTTTTTTTTTTTTTTGCTTGTTTGTTTTGCTCCTTTTCTATCCCTGGGTGGCCCAGAACTCACAAAATAGAACAGTCTTACTTTGTATTTATGATGTTCCTCCTGCCTCTGCCCTTGAGTGCTGGAATTACAGGTGTGCACTACCACTCCTGGCTTGTTTTTATTTATTTTTTATTTTTTTCACTATATGTAAGTACACTGTAGCTGTCTTCAGACACACCAGAAGAGGGCGTCAGATCTCGTTTTGGATGGTTGTGAGCCACCATGTGGTTGCTGGGATTTGAACTCAGGGCCTTTGGAAGAACAGTCGGTGTTCTTAACTGCTGAGCCATCTCTCCAGCCCCATTCCTAGCTTGTAAAGGGTGTATGGTATGTGTGTGTGCACGCATGAGTGTGTATGTGTATATATGTGTGTATGTGTGTTTATGTATGAGTGTATATATGTACATTCATATGTATGTATGTACATGAGTGCATATGTGTATATCTGTGTACATGTGTATGTGTGTGTTCGTGTGTGTGTGTGTGTGTGTGTGTGTGTGTGTATGACTAGAGCTTGTACTCAGGACCTAGATCTCTTCTAGAGAAGAGTTTCACCACCAAGCTAATATCTTCAGCTTTGTTAAGAATGGTAAAAACAAGAAGACTAGATAAAAATTTTCTCCTTCTTCCTCTATATAGACTACAAACATGAATGTCGATTGTGTGTCAGATTATGAGTTCACTGCTGGATGAAGCAGACTGGGGATTCTCTGAAAGCTGAACTGTGGGTTGTCAGCTCTAAAAATGCTTCATTTGGGCTGGTGAGATGGTTCAGAGTGTAAAGGTGCTTGCTGCCAAAACTGACAACTCAAGTTTGATCCCTGGAACCACAGGGAAGCAGAAAAGTGACTCCCGGAAACTGTCCTCTGACCTCTACACAGGAATGAGTCACATAGACATGAGAGATAAACACAAAGGCATTTCTCCCAGAGTGTATTGGAGACATCTAAAGATATTGGAACCAGGGGAGGGGGGAGGGGGAGGGGAGGGAGGGGCTGGACAGTAGGCTCCTTGGTGAGATGCTGGCCTTCCATTCAGGGACGCGTAGGTTTGATCTCTGGCCCCACACAAGGCCAGGTGTGGCAGATCCGGTCTGCAACCCACCAGAGAGGTGAAAGCAGGAGGTGAAGAGGGCGGGGCCATCCTCAGCTACCAAGATGTTATTGTATGGTGTGGTTTTAATAATCTTCATTGAGACATGTTTAAAATTCATATTGATTTTATTTATTTTATTATCTCTGTGTGTATGATACATGCGTGCAGGTGCCAGAAGAGAGTGTCAGATCCTTGGAGCTGGAGTTAGCAAGGTTTGTCAGCCCCGACATAGATAGGTTCAGGGACCCAAACCTGGGTCCCTGGCAGGAGCAGCAAGTGTTTTTAACTGCCAAATCATCTCTCCAACCCATTTATTTGTTTTGAGTCCGGGTCTCATGTACCACAGGCTGGCCTCAAACTCACTATGTAGCCAAGGATGGCTCTGAACTCCTGATCTTCCTTCCTGGTTTTACCTTCCTAGATCTGGGATTACCACAAGCATTGCCATGCCTGTAAATTCTAGCTGTGGCTTTTATTTCTTTGTTGTTGCTTGAACATTCTCGCTCTACATCGCCCTGGCTGGCTTCAAATTCATAACAGTCTTCCTGCCTCAGCACCCTGAAGGCTAGGATTACAGGCATGTACCACCACACCCTGATTTTGCCTTTTATTAAAACAGTAGGCTAAAGCCAGGCATGCTGGTGCATGCCTTTAATCCCAGCACTCGGGAGGCAGAGGCAGGTGGATTTCTGAGTTTGAGGACAGCCTGGTCTACAGAGTGAGTTCCAGGACAGCCAGGGCTATACAGAGAAACCCTGTCTCGAAAAACCAAAAAAAAAAAAAAAAAAAAAGTAGGCTGGGGCTGGAGAGATGGCCCAGCAGGTAATAGCCCCAACTGTTCTTCCAAGGGACCCAGGTTTGCATGTCAGCACCCACATGGCTACTCACAATTAGTCCAGTTCCAGTGGAATTTGATCCTCATTCCTGGTCCCCATTGCACCAGATACACACAGTGCCAAGACTTATGAGCACATACACATATGCATGTGTGTATACGTATAGGAAGCCCCGCTCGCTCTGGTCGGTCCCACTTGCTCAGTCCCTGCTCTCTCTGGTCCAAGGATTCATTTATTATTATTATTCATAATAGCTGACTTCAGACGCACCAGAGGAGGGCGTCAGATCTCATTACCGGTGGTTGTAAGCCACCATGTGGTTGCTGGGATTTGAACTCATCACCTTCGGAAGAGCAGTTGGGTGTTCTTACCCGCTGAGCCATCTCACCAGCCCAGAAATAAA